>JAREIS010000927.1:0-29878 GCA_030060385.1 Muscicapa striata striata
GAAAACCCGGAGGACCAGATTTCTGCCAGAGTCCGGAATGGAGTCAGTCCAGAAAACTCGGAGCGGAACCCCGGCCTGAATCCAGTCTGGTGTTGGCCGGTTGCGTGGAAAACCCGGAGGACCGGATTTCAGCTGGAGTCCGGAATGGAGTTCGCGAAGAAAACCCTGACCGGGCCACGGCCAGAGCCTGGACTGGAGTCGGCTGGTTGCGCTGAAAACCCGCATGACAAGATTTCTGCCGTAGTCCGGAATGGAGTCAGTCTAGAAAACCCGGAGTGGACCCCGACCGGAGTCTGGACTGGAGACGGCTAGTTGCATGGAAAACCCAGAGGACCGGATTTCTGACGGAGTCCGGAATGGAGCCAGTCCAGAAAACCCGTAGAGGACCCGAGCTGGAGTCCGGCCTGGGGTCAGCCTGTTGCGTGGAAAACCCGGAGGACCGGATTTCTTCCAGAGTCCGGAATGGAGTCAGTCCAGAAAACACGGACCGGAACCGTGGCCTGAGTCCAGTCTGGAGCCGGCCGGTTGCGTGGAAAACCCAGAGGACCGGATTTCAGCCAAAGTCCAGAATGGAGTCCGCGGAGAAAACCCTGACCGGCTTCGGCCAGAGTCTGGACTGCAGTCGGCCGGTTGTGCTTAAAACCCGCATGACCAGATTTCTGCCATAGTCCGGAATGGAGTCAGTCTAGAAAACCCAGAGTTGACCCCGACCGGAGTCTGGACTGGAGTCGGCCGGTAGCGCTGAAACCCGCATTACCAGATTTCTGCCGGAGTCCGGAATGAAGTCATTGCAGAAAACCCGTAAACTATTCCGGCCGGAGTCCGGACTGGAGTCGGCCGGTTGCATGGAAAACCCGGAAAAGTGGATTTCTTCTGGAGTCTGGAATGGAGTCACAGCAGAAAACCCTGACGGGGCCAAGGCCAGAGTCCGGACTAGAGTCGGCCGGTTGTGCTGAAACGCGCATGACTGGATTTCTGCCGTTTTCTGGAATGAAATGAATCCAGAAAACCCGAAGCGGACCCCGGCCGGTGTCCGCACTGGAGTCGGCCAGTTGCGTTGACAACCCAGAGGACTGGTTTTCTGCCAAAGTCCGGAATGGAGTCAGTGCAAAAAACCTGGACTGGACTCCTGCCGGAATCCGGACTTCAGTCAGCCGGTCGGGTGGAAAACCAGGATGACCGGATTTCTGCCGAAGTCCAGAATGGAGTCAGTGCAGAAAACACGGATCGGACCCCGACCAGAGTCTGGACTGGAATCGGCCAGTTGTGTGGAAAACCCGGAGGACCAGATTTCTGCCGGAGTCCGGAATGGAGTCAGTCCAGAAAACCTGGAGCGGACCCAGGATAGAGTCCGGACTGGAGTCGGCCGGTTGCGTGGAAAACTTGGAGGGCCGGATTTCTGCCGGAGTCCGCAATGGACTCAGTGCAGAAAACCAGGAAAGGATCCTGGCCGGAGTCTGGACTGGAGTCGGCCGTTTGAGTGGAAAACTCGGAGGACCGGATTTCTGCCAGGGTCCAGAATGGAGTCACTGCAGAAAACCCAGACCGGACCCCAGCCATGTCACAGGCTGGAGTGTCCGGTTGCGTGGAAAAACTCAGGGGACTAGATTTCTGCCGGAGTCCGGAATGGAGCCAGTCCAGAAAACCTGGACTGGACTCCTGCCGGAATCCGGACTTCAGTCAGCCGGTTGGGTGGAAAACCCGGATGACCGGATTTCTGCCGAAGTCCAGAATGGAGTCAGTGCAGAAAACAGAAATTGGACCCCGGCCTGAGTCCAGTCAGGCGTCGGCCGGTTGCGTGGAAAACTCAGAAAATCGGATTTCTGCTGCAGTCCGGAATGGAGTCAGCGAAGAAAACCCTGACCGGGCCACGGCCAGAGTCCGGACTGCAGTCGGCTGGTTGCGCTGAAAACCGGCATGACCAGATTTCTGCCATAGTCCAGAATGGAGTCAGTGCAGAAAACCCGGAGCAGACCCCAACCGGAGTCTGGATTGCAGACGGCTAGTTGCATGGAAGACCCAGAGGACCGGATTTCTGACAGAGTCTGGAATGGAGTCGGTGCAAAAAACCCGCAGAGGACCCCAGCTGGAGTCTGGACTGGAATCAGCCGTTTGCGTGGAAAACCCGGAGGACCGGATTTCTGCCGGAGTCCGGCATGGAGTCAGTCCAGAAAAGGACCGGATTACTGCTGGAGTCCAGAATGGAGTCAGTGCAGAAAACCCGTACACCATCCAGCGGAGTCCGGACTGGAGTCGGCCAGTTGCATGGAAAACCCGGAAACGATTTCTGTGGAGTCTGGAATGGAGTCAGTAAGAAAACCCTGACCGGCACGGCCAGAGTCCGACTAGAGTCGGCCTGTTGCACTGAAAACCCGCAGGACCGAATTCTGCCGATTCCAAAATGGAGTCAGTGCAGAAAACCCCGAGCGATCCCAGCCGAGTCCGGACTGGAGTCGCCGGATGCGGAAAACCCGGATGACCGATTTCGCCTGGAGTCCGGAATGGAGTCAGTGCAGAAAACCGGAGCGACCCCGAGTCTGACTGAATCGGCGTTGCGTGGAAACCCAGAGGACGGATTTCGCCGGAGTCGAATGGAGTCGCAGAAACCCAGAGCGATTCGCAGAGTCCGGACTGGAGTTCGCGAAGAAAACCGGACTGATTTTCCGGAGTCCAATGAGTCCGAATGGAGCCAGTCCAGAAAACCCGTAGAGGACCCGAGCCGGAGTCCGGCCTGGCGTCAGCCTGTTGCGTGGAAAACCCGGAGGACCGGATTTCTGCCAGAGTCCAGAATGGAGTCAGTCCAGAAAACACGGACCGGAACCCTGGCCTGAGTCCAGTCTGGAGCCGGCCGGTTGCGTGGAAAACCCAGAGGACCGGATTTCAGCCAAAGTCCAGAATGGAGTCCGCGAAGAAAACCCTTACTGGCTACGGCCAGAGTCTGGACTGCAGTTGGCCGGTTGTGCTTAAAACCTGCATGACCAGATTTCTGCCATAGTCCGGAATGGAGTCAGTGCCGAACACAAGGACAGGATCCTGCCTGCAGTCCAGACTGGAGTCGGCCGGTTGCATGGAAAACCCGGAAAACCGGATTTCTGCCGGAGTCCGGAATGGAGTCAGCGAAGAAAACCCTGACCAGGCCACAGCCAGAGTCTGGACTGCAGTCGGCCGGTAGCGCTGAAACCCGCATTACCAGATTTCTGCCGGAGTCCGGAATGGAGTCAGTGCAGAAAACCCGTAAACGATTCCGGCCGGAGTCCGGACTGGAGTCGGCCGGTTGCATGGAAAACCCGGAAAACCGGATTTCTGCTGGAGTCTGGAATGGAGTCACAGAAGAAAACTCTGACCGGGCCAAGGCCAGAGTCCGGACTAGAGTGGGACGGTTGCGCTGACACCCACATGACCGGATTTCTGCCGTTTTCTGGAATGGAATGAATCCAGAAAACCCGAAGCGGACCCCGGCCTGTGTCCAGACTGGAGTCGGCCGGTTGTGTGGACAACCCAGAGGACCGGTTTTCTGCCAAAGTCCGGAATGGAGTCAGTGCAAAAAACCCATACCGGACCCGTCCCTAGTTTGGGCCGAAGTCGGCCTGTTGCGTGGAAAGCCTGGAGGACCGGATTTCTGCCGGAGTCCGGAATGGAGTCAGTGCAGAAAACCCAGAGCGGATCCCGGCTGGAGTCCAGACAGAAGTCGACAAGATGTGTGGAAAACCCGGATGATCGAATTTCTGCCGTATTCCGGAATGGAGTCAGTCCAGAAAACCCGGAGCGGACCCCGACCAGAGTCTGGACTGGAGAAGGCTAGTTGCATGGAAAACCCAGAGGACCGGATTTCTGCCGGAGTCCGGAATGGAGTCAGTCCAGAAAATCCGGACCGGACCCCAGGCAGAGTCCCGACTGGAGTCGGCAGGTTGCGAGGAAAACCTGGAGGACCGGATTTCTGCCGAAATCTGGAATGGAGTTAGTCCAGAAAACACGGATTGGACCCCGACCAGAGTCTGGACTGGAATCGGCCAGTTGCGTGGAAAACCAGGAGGACCAGATTTCTGCCGGAGTCCGGAATGGAGTCAGTCCAGAAAACCTGGAGCGGACCCAGGCTAGAGTCCGGACTGGAGTCGGCCGGTTGCGTGGAAAATTCGGAGGGCCGGATTTCTGACGGAGTCCGCAATGGAGTCAGTGCAGAAAACCAGGAAAGGATCCTGGCCGGAGTCTGGACTGGAGTCGGCCTGTTGAGTGGAAAACTCGGAGGACCGGATTTCTGCCAGGGTCCGGAATGGAGTCACTGCAGAAAACCCAGACCGGACCCCAGCCATGTCACAGGCTGGAGTGTCCGGTTGTGTGGAAAAACTCAGGGGACTAGATTTCTGCCGGAGTCCGGAATGGAGCCAGTCCAGAAAACCTGGACTGGACTCCTGCCGGAATCCGGACTTCAGTCAGCCGGTTGGGTGGAAAACCCGGATGACCGGATTTCTGCCGAAGTCCAGAATGGAGTCAGTGCAGAAAACAGAAATTGGACCCCGGCCTGAGTCCAGTCTGGAGTCGGCCGGTTGTGTGGAAAACTCAGAAAACCGGATTTCTGCTGGAGTCCGGAATGGAGTCAGCGATCCAGCTGGAGTTGGCCGTTGCTGGAAAACCGGAGGACCGGATTTCGCGAAGTCCGAATGCAGTCGAAGAAAACCCAGACGGACCCAGCCGAGCCGGAGGAATCGCCGGTCTGGTGAAAACCCGGAGGACCGGATTTCTGCCAGAGTCCGAATGGAGTCAGTGCAGAAAACCCGACGACCCCGAGCCATGTCATGGACTGGAGTCGCTAGTGCTGGAAACCCAGGACCGGATATCTACCAGAGTCCGGAATGGAGCAGTCCAGAAAACCCGACTGGACCCCTGCCGGAATCCGGACTGTGAGTCAGCCGTTGCGGGAAAACCCGGAGGACCGGATTTCTGCCGGAGTCCGGAATGGAGTCAGTCCAGAAAACCGGACTGGACACTCGCCTGAGTCCAGCTGATCGGCCGCTTGGCGTGAAAACCCAGGAGGACCGATTTCGCCAAAGTCCAGAATGGAGTCCCAGAAAACCCTGACTGGTACCGGCCAGAGTCTGGACTGGAGTCGGCCGTTGGTGAAAACCTCGAGGACCAGATTTCTGCCAAGTCCGGAATGGAGTCAGTGCCAGAAAAGGACAGGATCCTGCCTGCAGTCCAGACTGGAGTCGGCCGTTGCATGGAAACCTCGAGACCGATTTCGCCGAGTCCGGAATGGGAGTCAGCGAAGAAAACCCTGACCAGGCCAGCCAGAGCTGATAGTCGGCGGTGGTGAAACCCGAACAGATTTCTGCCGGAGTCCGGAATGGAGTCAGTCAGAAACCGACGACTCCGCCGGAGTCGACTGGTCGGGCGTTGTGGAAACCCGAAACCGGATTTCTGCGGAGTCGAATGGAGTCCCGTAGAAAACCTGGACCGCCAGCCGAGTCCACTAGGTGGACGGTTGCGTGAACCAAGACCGATTTCGCGTTCGAATGGAATAATCCAGAAACCGGGACCGCCGGTCCAGACTGAGTCGGCGTTGGTGAAACCCAGGACCGTTTCTGCCAAAGTCCGAATGGAGCCGTAAAAATCCACCGACCTGCTCAGTTTGGGGGCCCGGAGTCGGCCTGTTGGGAAAGCCTGGGGGACCGGATTTCGCCGAGTCCGGAATGGAGTCAGGGAGAAAAACCCCCAGCGGATCCCGCTGAGTCCAGACAGAAGCCGAAAGATGTGTGGAAAAACCCCGGGTGATCATTTTGCCGTATTCGGGAAGGGAGTCAGTCCAGAAAACCCGGAGCGACCCTCACCAGAGTCTGGGCTGAGAAGGCTAGTTGCATGGAAAACTCCAGAGACCGGGGTTTCTGCCGGGGTCCCGGGAAAGGAGTCAGTCCAAAAATCCGACCGACCCCAGGGAGTCCCGACTGGGGTCGGCAGGTTGCGAGGAAACCTGAGGACCGGATTTCTGCCCAAACTGGAATGGTTAGTCCAGAAAAAAACGGATTGGACCCCACCAGAGTCGGACTGGAACGGGGCCCGTTGGGGGTGGGAAAACCAGGAGGACCAGACTGCCGGAGTCCGAATGGAGCCAGTCCAGAAACCGAGCGACTCCAGGCAGAGTCCGACCGGAGTCGGCCGTTGCGTGGAAAACCCCGGAGGGCCGGATTGGACGGAGTCCGAATGGAGTCAGCCCGAAAACCAGGAAAGGATCCTGGCCGGAGTCTGGACTGGAGTCGCCTGTTGATGGAAAACTCGGAGGACCGGATTTCTGCCAGGTCCGGAATGGAGTCATGCAGAAACCCAGAACGGACCCCAGCCATGTCACAGGCTGGAGTGTCCGGGTTGTGGAAACAGGACTAGGATTTCGCCGAGTCCGGAATGGAGCCAGTCCAGAAACCTGGACTGGACTCCTGCCGAACTGACTTCAGTCAGCCGGTTGGGTGGAAACCCGATGACCGATTTCTGCCGGGTCCAGAATGGAGTCAGTGCAGAAAACAGAAATTGACCGCCTGAGTCCAGTCTGAGTCGGCCGCGTGGGAAAACTCAGAAAACCGGATTTCTGCTGGAGTCCGGAATGGAGTCAGCGAAGAAAACCCTGACCGGGCCACGGCCAGAGTCCGGACTGCAGTCGGCCGGTTGCGCTGAAAACCGGCATGACCAGATTTCTGCCATAGTCCGGAATGGAGTCAGTGCAGAAAACCGGAGCAGGCCCCAGCAGGTCTGGATTGCAGACGGCTAGTTGCATGGAAAACACAGAGGATCGGATTTCTGACGGAGTCTGGAATGGAGTCAGTGCAAAAAACCCGCAGAGGACCCCAGCTGGAGTCTGGACTGGAATCAGCCGTTTGCGTGGAAAACCCGGAGGGCCAGATTTCTGACGTAGTCCGGCATGGAGTCAGCCCAGAAAATCCCGACCGGACCCCGGCCAGAGTCCAGACTGGATTCGGCTGGTTGCGTGGAAAACCCGGAGGACTGGATTTCTGACAGAGTCCGGAATGGAGTCAGTGCCGAAAGCCAGGACAGGATCCTGACGGGAGTCTGGACTGGGGCCGGCCGGTTGCGTGGAAAACACGGAGGACTGGATTTCTGACGGAGTCCGGAATGGAGTCTGTCCAGAAAACTCGGAGCGGACCCCGACCGGAGTCTGGACTGGAGACAGCTAGTTGCGTGGAAAACCCAAAGGACCGGATTTCTGCCGAAATCCGGAATGGACTCAGTCCAGAATACACGGATTGATCCGGACTGGAGTCAAGGCCGTAGGCGCTGAAAACCCGGAGGACCAGATTTCTGCCGAGTCCGGAATGGAGTCAGTCAGAAAAACGAAGTGGACCCGGCCTGGAGTCCAGCTGGAGTGGCCGTGCGTGGAAAACGAGGACCGGATTTCTGCGGAGTCGAATGGAGTCAGTGCAGAAACCGCAGGACCCGCCGGAGTCCGGACTGGAGTCGGCCTGTTGCTGGAAAACCCGGATAACCAGATTTCTGCGAGTCGAATGGAGTCAGCGAAGAAAACCCGACCGGCCACGGCCGAGTCCAGCTGGTCGGCCGGTTGCATGGAAAACCCGGAGGACGGATTTCTGCCTATCCGAATGGAGTCAGTCCAGAAACCGAGCGGATCCCAGCCGAGTCCGGACTGGAGTTCGCGGTTAGTGGAAAACCCGGATGACCGATTTCTGCCGGAGTCCAGAATGGAGTCAGCGCAGAAAACCGAGCGACCCGACGAGTCCGACTGGAGCGACGTTCTAGGAAAACCCGAAGACGGATTTTGCCAGGAGTCCGAATGGAGTCAGTGCAGAAAACCCGGACAGGACGCCCCGAGTCGCCTGGCTGTCGCCGTTCCGTGTGGAAAACCAGAGGACTGATTTCTGCTAAGAGTCGAAAAGGAGTCAGTCAGAAAACACGGACGACCCCGCTGAGTCTGGTCTGGAGTCGGCCGGGTTGCGTGGAAACCCGAAAACCGGATTTCTGCGGAGTCTGAATGGAGTCAGTCCAGAAAACCTGGACGGCACCAGCCAGAGTCGACTGAGTTGGCCGGTCGTGGTGGAAAACCCGAGGACCGATTTCGCTGGAGTTCGGAATGGATCAGTCAGAAAACCCGAGCGGATCCTGCTGGAGTCCGGACTGGAGTCGATGCGAAATGCTGGAAAACCCGAGACCGGATTTCGCCGGAGTCTGGAATGGAGTCAGCAGAAAACCTGGAGCGGACCCGGCTGGAGTCTGACTGAGTCGGCTTGCGGGAAAACCTGGAGGACCGATTTCGCCGATCGAAATGGAGTCGTGCAGAAAATTCGAGCGGACCCAGCCGGAGTCCGGACTGGAGTCGCGTTCGGAAAACGCCGATGACCGGATTTCTCCGAACCGGAATGGAGTCAGTCCAGAAACCGAAACATCCGGCCGAGTCCGACTGGAGTCGGCAGTTGTGGAAAACCGGAAACGGATTTCGAGGCCGGAATTCAGCAAAACCCTGGAGTCACCAAACCGGACTGAGTGCCGGTTGCCTGGAAAGCGTGGCCGGAATTTCTGCGGAGAATGGAGTCGTGAAACCGGGAAAGGGTCCGGACCGCTGGAGTGCCGGTGCGAGGAAAACCCGAGACGGTCCGCGGGTGGAAACCAGAGGACGGATTTCGCCGGAGTCCGGAATGGAGTCAGTGTGCAGAAACCCAGACGGACCTCGCCAGAGTCCGGACTGGAAGTCGCATGCGAAAACCGAGGACTGATTTCTACTGGAGTCCGTAATGGAACAGTGCCAACACCGGACGGATCCGCGAGTCGCAACTGGAGTGGCCGGCTGGTCGGAAAACTCAGAGGACCGGATTTCTGCCGAAGTCCGGAATGAGTCAGTGAGAAAACCCGAAGGACCCCAGCCGGAGTCTGGAGGGAAATCAGCGTTCGTGGAAAACCGGAGGACTGATTTCGCCAGAGCCGGGAAAGGAGTCAGTGCAGAAACCCTGACCGGACCGCCAGTCACGGACTGGAGTCGGCGTGGAAAACCCGCAGGACCGGATATCTACCAAGTCGGAATGGAGCCAGTCAGAAAACCGGACTGGACCCCTGCGGAATCGGACTTTAGTCAGCGGTTAGGTGGAAAACCTGGATGACAGATTTTGCGAAGTCAGAATGGAGTCAGTCCAGAAAACGGACTGGAACTCCGTCCTGAGGCCCAGTCTAGAGTAGGCGGTTGCGTGGCAAACCCGGAGTACCTGATTTCTGCTGGAGTCAGAATGGAGTCAGCGAAAAACCTGGAGCGGACCCGGCCAGATTCAGGCTGGAGTCGACGGTAAGCGTAGAAACCCGCATGACAAGATTTCTGCGGAGTCCAGAAGCGTAGTCAGTGCAGAAAACACGGACAGGAACCCGGCCTGAGTGCAGTCTGGAGTCGGCCAGTTGCGTGAAAAACCCGGAGGACGGATTTTTGCCAGAGTCGAATGGAGTCAGTCCAGAAAACCCACAGAGGACCCCAACTGGAGTACGAAGTGGAGTCAGCGGTTCCGTGGAAAACCTGGAGGACGGTTTCTGCGTGAGTCGAATGGAGTAAGTCAGAAAACACGGACCGGACCCCAGACTGTATCCAGTCTTGCGTTGGCCAGTTGCGTGGAAAATGCGAAACACCGGATTTCTTCCAGGGTCTGGAATGGAGTCAGTGCAGAAAAACTGGAGCCGAACTTGGCCGAGTCGTAACTAGAGTCGGCGGTATCTTGGAAAAGCGGAAAGCAGTTTCTGCCGGAGTCAGAATGGAGTCAGCGAAGAAAACCCTGACCGGGCCATGGCCAGAGTCTGGACTGGAGTCTGCCGGTTGCGCTGATAACCCGGATGACTGGATTTCTGCCCTTGTCTGGAATGGAGTCAGTGCAGAAAACCCAGAGCAGACCCGACCGGAGTCTGGACTGAGACGGCTAGTTGCATGGAAAACGCAGAGGGCCGGATTTCTGACGGAGTCACAATGGAGTCAGTGCAAAAACCTGTACAGGACCCGAGCCAGAGTCTGGACTGGAGTCAGCCAGTTGTGTGGAAAACCCAGAGGACCAGATTTCTGCCAGTGTCCGGAATGGAGTCAGTGCAGAAAACCAGGATCGACCCCAGCCAGAGTCCAGAGTGGAATCGGCTGGTGCGTGGGGAAACCCGAAAACCGGTTTCTGCGGAGTCTGGAATGGAGTCAGTGCTGAACACCATGACAGGATCCTGGCCGGAGTCCAGACTGGAGTCGCCAGTTGCATGGAAAACTGAGGACGGATTTCTGCCAGAGTCCAGAATGGAGTCAGTCCAGAAAACCTGTACCGACCCGGCCGAGTCCGACTGAAGTCGGCCGGTTGCGTGGAAAACCCGGGAGGACCGGATTTCTGCCAGAGTCTGGAATGGAGTCAGTGCTGAACACCATGACAGGATCCTGGCCAGAGTTCAGACTGGAGTCGTCCGGTTGCATGGAAAACACGGGGGACCGGATTTATGCCAGAGCCCGGAATGGAGTCAGTGCAGAAAGCCTAGACCGGACCCCAGTCTTGTCACGGACTGGAGTCGTCCGGTTGCGTGGAAAACACAGGGGACCGGATTTCTGCTGGAGTCCGGAATGGAGCCAGTCCAGAAAACCCGGACTGGACCTCTGCCGGAATCCGGACTTCATTCAGCTGGTTGGGTGGAAAACCCGGATGACCAAATTTCTGCCGAAGTCCAGAATGGAATCAGTCCAGAAAACATAAATTGGACCCCGGCCTGAGTCCAGTCTGGAGTCGGCCGGTTGCGTGGAAAACTCAGAAAACCGGATTTCTGCTGAAGTGCGGAATGGAGTCAGTCCAGAAAACCCAGAGCGGATCCTGGCCAGAGTCCGGACTGGAGTCGACGGGATGCATGGAAAACCCGGATGACCGGATTTCTGCTGGAGTCCAGAATGGAGTCAGTGCAGAAAACCCGGAGCGGAGCCCGACCGGAGTCTGGACTGGAGACGGCTAGTTGCGTGTAAAACCCAGAGGACCGGATTTCTGACGGAGTCTGAAATGGAGTCAGTCCAGAAAACCTGTAGAGGACCCCAGCCGGAGTCCAGACTGGAGTCGACCGGTTGCACTGAAAACCCGCATGACCGGAATTCTGCCTTATTCCGGAATTGAGTCAGTCCAGAAAACCGGAGCGGATCCCAGCCGGAGTCCGGACTGGAGTTGACGGGATGCGTGGAAAACCCGGATGACCGGATTTCTGCTGGAGTCCAGAATGGAGTCAGCGAAGAAAAACCGGAGCAGACCTCGGACGGAGTCCGGACTGGAGTCGACGGGTTGCTAGGAAAACCCGGAAGACTGGATTTTTGCCAGAGTCCGGAATGGATTCAGTGCAGAAAACCCGGACAGGACGCCCTCGGGACTCCTGACTGCTGTCGGCCAGTTCCGTGGAAAACCAGTAGGACATGATTTCTGCTAAAGTCTGAAAAGGAGTCAGTCCAGAAAACACGGACCGGACCCCGGACTGAGTCTAGTCTGGAGTCGGCCGGTTGCGGGAAAACCCGGAAAACCGGATTTCTGCAGGGGTCTGGAATGGAGTCAGTCCAGAAAACCTGGACCGACACCAGCCAGAGTCCAGACTGGAGTTGGCCGGTCGTGGAAAACCCGAGGGCCGGATTTCTGCTGGAGTTCGAATGGAGCCAGTTCAGAAAACCCAGAGCGGATCCCGGCTGGAGTCCGACTGGAGTCGATGGGAAATGTGGCAAACCCGGATGACCGGATTTCTGCCGAGTCTGGAATGGAGTCAGTGCAGAAAACCTGGAGCGGACCCAGGCTGGAGTCTGTACTGGAGACGGCTAGTTGCGTGGAAAACCCGGATGACCGGACTTCTGCCGGAGCCTGGAATGGAGTCAGTCCAGAAAACCCAGAGTGGACCCTGGCTGGTGTCCGGACTGGAGTCGGCCGGATGCGTGGAAAACCCAGAGGACCAGATTTCTGCCGGAGTCCGGAATGGATTCAGTGCAGAAAACCTGGAGCGGACCCTGGCTGGAGTCCGGGCTGGAGTCGGCCAGATGCGTGGAAAACCCAGAAAACCGGATTTCTGCCGGAGTCCGGAATGGAGTCAGTGCAGAAAATCAGGAGCGGATCCCGGCTGGAGTCCGGACTGGAGTCGACGGGTTGGGTGGAAAACCCGGAGGACTGTTTTTCTTCTGGAGTCCAAAATGGAGTCAGTGAAGAAAACCCGGAGTGGAACCTGGCTGGAGTTCGGACTGGAGTCGGCCGGTTGGGTGGAAAACCCGGAGAACCGGATTTCTACCGAAGTCCGGGATGGAGTCAATGCTGAAAACCGAGACAGGATCCTGGCCGGAGTCCGGACTGGAGTCGGCCGGTTGCGTGGAAAACCCGGAGGACGGGATTTCTGCCAGGGTCCGGAAAGGAGTCAGTGCAGTAAACCCGGAGTGGACCCCGACTGGAGCCTGCACTGGAGACGGCTAGTTGCGTGGAAAACCCAGAGGACCGGATTTCTGCCGGAGTCCGGAATGGAGTCAGTCCAGAAAACCCGTGCACGATCCCGGCCGGAGTCCAGACTGGAGTCGGCCAGTTGCATGGAAAACCCGGAAAACCGGATTTCTGTTGGAGTCTGGAAAGGAGTCAGCGAAGAAAACCCTGACCGGTCCACGGCCAGAGTCCGGACTAGAGTCGGAGGTTGCGCTGAAAACCCGCATGACCGGAATTCTGCCGTATTCCGAAATGGAGCCAGTCCAGAAAATCCGGAGCGGATCCCGGCCGGAGTCCGGACTGGAGTCAACGGGATGCGTGAAAAACCCGGAGGACCGGATTACTGCTGGAGTCCAGAATGGAGTCAGTGCAGAAAACCCGTACACCATCCAGGCCGGAGTCCGGACTGGAGTCGGCCAGTTGCATGGAAAACCCGGAAAACCGGATTTCTGTTGGAGTCTGGAATGGAGTCAGTGAAGAAAACCCTGACCGGGCCACGGCCAGAGTCCGGACTAGAGTCGGCCTGTTGCACTGAAAACCCGCATGACCGGAATTCTGCCGTATTCCGGAATGGAGTCAGTGCAGAAAACCCCGAGCGGATCCCAGCCGGAGTCCGGACTGGAGTTGACGGGATGCGTGGAAAACCCGGATGACCGGATTTCTGCTGGAGTCCAGAATGGAGTCAGCGAAGAAAAACCGGAGCAGACCTCGGACGGAGTCCGGACTGGAGTCGACGGGTTGCTAGGAAAACCCGGAAGACTGGATTTTTGCCAGAGTCCGGAATGGATTCAGTGCAGAAAACCCGGACAGGACGCCCTCGGGACTCCTGACTGCTGTCGGCCAGTTCCGTGGAAAACCAGTAGGACATGATTTCTGCTAAAGTCTGAAAAGGAGTCAGTCCAGAAAACACGGACCGGACCCCGGACTGAGTCTAGTCTGGAGTCGGCCGGTTGCGTGGAAAACCCGGAAAACCGGATTTCTGCAGGGGTCTGGAATGGAGTCAGTCCAGAAAACCTGGACCGGACACCAGCCAGAGTCCAGACTGGAGTTGGCCGGTCGTGTGGAAAACCCGGAGGGCCGGATTTCTGCTGGAGTTCGGAATGGAGCCAGTTCAGAAAACCCGGAGCGGATCCCGGCTGGAGTCCGGACTGGAGTCGATGGGAAATGTGGCAAACCCGGATGACCGGATTTCTGCCGGAGTCTGGAATGGAGTCAGTGCAGAAAACCTGGAGCGGACCCAGGCTGGAGTCTGTACTGGAGACGGCTAGTTGCGTGGAAAACCTGGAGGACCGGATTTCTGCCAGAATCTGAAATGGAGTCGGCGCAGAAAATCTGTAGAGGACGCCAGCCGGAGTCCGGACTGGAGTCGGCTAGTTGCGTGGAAAACGCGGATGACCGGATTTCTGCCGGAACCTGGAATGGAGTCAGTCCAGAAAACCCAGAGTGGACCCTGGCTGGTGTCGGGACTGGAGTCGGCCGGATGCGTGGAAAACCCGGAGGACCAGATTTCTGCCGGAGTCCGGAATGGATTCAGTGCAGAAAACCTGGAGCGGACCCTGGCTGGAGTCCGGGCTGGAGTCGGCCAGATGCGTGGAAAACCCAGAAAACCGGATTTCTGCCGGAGTCCGGAATGGAGTCAGTGCAGAAAATCAGGAGCGGATCCCGGCTGGAGTCCGGACTGGAGTCGGCCGGTTGGGTGGAAAACCCGGAGAACCGGATTTCTGCCGAAGTCCGGGATGGAGTCAATGCTGAAAACCGAGACAGGATCCGGGCCGGAGTCCGGACTGGAGTCGGCCGGTTGCGTGGAAAACCCGGAGGACGGGATTTCTGCCAGGGTCCGGAAAGGAGTCAGTGCAGTAAACTCGGAGCGGACCCCGACCGGAGCCTGCACTGGAGACTGCTAGTTGCGTGGAAAACCCAGAGGACCGGATTTCTGCCGGAGTCCGGAATGGAGTCAGTCCAGAAAACCCGTGCACGATCCCGGCCGGAGTCCAGACTGGAGTCGGCCGGTTGCATGGAAAACCCGGAAAACCGGATTTCTGTTGGAGTCTGGAAAGGAGTCAGCGAAGAAAACCCTGACCGGTCCACGGCCAGAGTCCGGACTAGAGTCGGAGGTTGCGCTGAAAACCCGCATGACCGGAATTCTGCCGTATTCCGAAATGGAGCCAGTCCAGAAAATCCGGAGCGGATCCCGGCCGGAGTCCGGACTGGAGTCAACGGGATGCGTGAAAAACCCGGAGGACCGGATTACTGCTGGAGTCCAGAATGGAGTCAGTGCAGAAAACCCGTACACCATCCAGGCCGGAGTCCGGACTGGAGTCGGCCAGTTGCATGGAAAACCCGGAAAACCGGATTTCTGTTGGAGTCTGGAATGGAGTCAGCGAAGAAAACCCTGACCGGGCCACGGCCAGAGTCCGGACTAGAGTCGGCCTGTTGCACTGAAAACCCGCATGACCGGAATTCTGCCGTATTCCAAAATGGAGTCAGTGCAGAAAACCCCGAGCGGATCCCAGCCGGAGTCCGGACTGGAGTCGCCGGGATGCGAGGAAAACCCGGATGACCGGATTTCGTCTGGAGTCCGGAATGGAGTCAGTGCAGAAAACCTGGAGCGGACCCCGGCCGGAGTCTGGACTGGAATCGGCCGGTTGCGTGGAAAACCCAGAGGACGGGATTTCTGCCGGAGTCCGGAATGGAGTCAGTGCAGAAACCCAGAGCGGACCCCGGCCAGAGTCCGGACTGGAGTCGGCCGGTTGCGTGGAAAACACGGAGGACTGGATTTCTCCTGGAGTCCGCAATGGAGTCAGTGCCGAACACCAGGACAGGATCCTGGCCGTAGTCCAGACTGGAGTTGGCCGGCTCCGTGGAAAACCAGTAGGACCGGATTTCTGCCGAAGTCCGGAATGCAGTCAGTGAAGAAAACCCGTAGAGGACCCCAGCCGGAGTACGGAGTGAAATCAGCCGGTTCCGTGGAAAACCTGGAGGACTGGATTTCTGCCAGAGACCGGAAAGGAGTCAGTGCAGAAAACCCTGACCGGACCCCAGCCATGTCACGGACTGGAGTCGTCCGGTTGCGTGGAAAACCCACGGGACCGGATATCTACCAGAGTCCGGAATGGAGCCAGTCCAGAAAACCCGGACTGGACCCCTGCCGGAATCCGGACTTTAGTCAGCCGGTTGGGTGGAAAACCTGGATGACCGGATTTTTGCCGAAGTCCAGAATGGAGTCAGTCCAGAAAACACGGACTGGAACTCCGTCCTGAGTCCAGTCTGGGGTAGGCCGGTTGCGTGGCAAACCCGGAGTACCTGATTTCTGCTGGAGTCCAGAATGGAGTCAGCGAAGAAAACCTGGAGCGGACCCCGGCCAGAGTTCAGACTGGAGTCGACCGGTAGCGTAGAAAACCCGCATGACAAGATTTCTGCCGGAGTCCAGAACGTAGTCAGTGCAGAAAACACGGACAGGAACCCCGGCCTGAGTGCAGTCTGGAGTCGGCCAGTTGCGTGGAAAACCCGGAGGACCGGATTTTTGCCAGAGTCCGGAATGGAGTCAGTCCAGAAAACCCGTAGAGGACCCCAACTGGAGTACGAAGTGGAGTCAGCCGGTTCCGTGGAAAACCTGGAGGACCGGATTTCTGCCGGAGTCCGGAATGGAGTAAGTCCAGAAAACACGGACCGGACCCCAGACTGTATCCAGTCTTGCGTTGGCCAGTTGCGTGGAAAATGCGAAACACCGGATTTCTTCCAGGGTCTGGAATGGAGTCAGTGCAGAAAAACTGGAGCCGAACTTGGCCGGAGTCGTAACTAGAGTCGGCCGGTATCTTGGAAAAGCCGGAAAACCGGATTTCTGCCGGAGTCCAGAATGGAGTCAGCGAAGAAAACCCTGACCGGGCCATGGCCAGAGTCTGGACTGGAGTCTGCCGGTTGCGCTGATAACCCGGATGACTGGATTTCTGCCCTTGTCTGGAATGGAGTCAGTGCAGAAAACCCAGAGCAGACCCCGACCGGAGTCTGGACTGGAGACGGCTAGTTGCATGGAAAACGCAGAGGGCCGGATTTCTGACGGAGTCCGCAATGGAGTCAGTGCAAAAAACCTGTACAGGACCCGAGCCAGAGTCTGGACTGGAGTCAGCCAGTTGTGTGGAAAACCCAGAGGACCAGATTTCTGCCAGTGTCCGGAATGGAGTCAGTGCAGAAAACCAGGACCGGACCCCAGCCAGAGTCCAGAGTGGAATCGGCTGGTTGCGTGGGAAACCCGGAAAACCGGATTTCTGCCGGAGTCTGGAATGGAGTCAGTGCTGAACACCATGACAGGATCCTGGCCGGAGTCCAGACTGGAGTCGGCCAGTTGCATGGAAAACTCGGAGGACCGGATTTCTGCCAGAGTCCAGAATGGAGTCAGTCCAGAAAACCTGTACCGGACCCCGGCCGGAGTCCGGACTGAAGTCGGCCGGTTGCGTGGAAAACCCGGAGGACCGGATTTCTGCCAGAGTCTGGAATGGAGTCAGTGCTGAACACCATGACAGGATCCTGGCCAGAGTTCAGACTGGAGTCGTCCGGTTGCATGGAAAACACGGGGGACCGGATTTATGCCAGAGCCCGGAATGGAGTCAGTGCAGAAAGCCTAGACCGGACCCCAGTCTTGTCACGGACTGGAGTCGTCCGGTTGCGTGGAAAACACAGGGGACCGGATTTCTGCTGGAGTCCGAATGGAGCCAGTCCAGAAAACCCGGACTGACCTCTGCCGGAACCGGACTTCATTCAGCTGGTGCAGGAAATGTTGTCAGAGCTTTGAGGCTGACAGCTGAGGGACCATTTCTGCAGGGCTTACGGGATCAAATGTCTCTGGCCACGTGTCCTGTAAGCAGCCCCCAGCGAGCAGAGGAATGGGCTGTGGGAATGGCACTTGCTGGACTCTGCTGTCCCATCCCAAGGCAGTTTGGCACAGCCTGGCTCCGTCACTCCGAAAAGATTTGCTCTGTGTTTGCTGTGGTCTCCTGCCACAGACCCCTCCAGTTAAAGGTCTGCAATGTCCCTTCAGGTGGCCATAAAGAAAATGAGTCTCAGAGAGCAGAACAGGGAACGAGCTGTGAATGAGATCCTGGTCCTGAAAGGCAAGAAAGAACCCCAACATTGTCAACTCTTTGGACGAATTGAGTGCTCCAGGTCTTATCCCGTGCAAGGGCCCTCATTTTATCTTTCATCTGTAGTCTATGTAGCTGTTTTGAAAAAGAACTGACGGATACAGCAACATGGCAACTCTCTTACTTGATGCAAGAAAGAGTGCAGTTTATTGAAGAAAGCTGTGGCTTTTTATAATACAGTTCGTGCAAAGCAAAATACAAACAATTCATTGGAGAGACAGAGAGACAGCTCTTGTCTCTCGTTCTCCCATAGATCCAGCAGGTGTGTTATCTATGTTATGATTCCTCTCTGTTTTTCCCAAATGCTATCACCCTGGGAAAAGGCACAGGCCAGAGCTAAGAAACTGTCTCAGCCTGGGAAAGGCTTTCCCAGCATGAGAAAGAGAAAACGAGCTCAGAGCCTGAAGGAAGGCCTTGCAATTCTGCCTGGACCTGCAGTGGTGTCCACATGTCCCCCTTTTAGTTTTAAAAGAAAAAAGGACAGAGAGGTGTTTGTAGTCCTCCACAGGGCCCTTGCGAAGGAGAACAAACATCACTCAAGAGATTTGTGGACACCCAAAGTTCCAGGGAAATCTTCAAGCCTCGTGCCTTTTCTCTGCAAAACTTAATTTTAATACAATAACAAAACCCATCACCATTCACCCGACTTATCAAACAGTGAAAAATCAACCACTAAGTGATTATTCTAATATAACAATGAAAACTATATTAACAGTTCCAACATGAACAGATGAATGTCCATTCCCTGCTTCTAGAGGGATGATCTGTTCAGTGTTTTCATCTGGTCGGTGTTTGGTGAACTGGTCAGCATGCAAAAGCTGAGCTGTGATCACACTGTGCCCCTGGTGCAGGTCAGGGTGGACACCTTGCAGGTCAGCAGGAAGGACCTAGGCGTGTCTCATCTGAAGCCTGAAATGAGGCAAAGGTGATTCACAATAACACGATCGTTTAAATACTTTCTTTCTCTTTTTCCAATCTCGCTGTTCTATCATAGAGACAGCATCAGGCACAGGAAAATTCTGAGTCTCTCTCATTTGATTATCAGAGACATCTGTCCCAGCCTTCCCTCCTTCCTTGACCACTGCAGGAATGAAACCAGCCTCTGCTGCTCCCCCCTCTAAAGTAAAGACAAAGCTATCGGTGCTGTCAGCACAGGGTGGAAGCGGCGAAGCGGCTGGAAATGCCCGTGGGAGGGGTCCGTTCGTGACCGGCCAGGCGGGCAGAGCTCCTCCAGCTGACGAGGGCAGCCCTGGGGTCGGCACCGCTCCCGGGCGAACAGACAAGGAGGCTGAGGGAAAAAGAAAAGAGGGCGGCCCTGCCTCTGCCGGAGCAGAGAAGGGCAGCCGAGATCCTGCCTGGGCAGGCAGGCTGAGCTCCGACATCGGAGAGGAGGGAGGAGCCGGCACCCCCTCCTTCTCTGGGGTGGCCGGTGCCGACAGCTCCCTCTCTGCAGGCGGGTCGGGGTCAGCCAGCGTCTCGGATGGAGGGGCCAGCACGACCCCCACCTTTGCAGGGGGTGGCACTGGCCCAGCAGCAGGCAGATCAAGCGATGGCCCCGGCACGGTGGG
Organism: Muscicapa striata striata; assembly: GCA_030060385.1. Classification (NCBI taxonomy): domain Eukaryota; kingdom Metazoa; phylum Chordata; class Aves; order Passeriformes; family Muscicapidae; genus Muscicapa; species Muscicapa striata. The sequence continues at coordinate 19,141 of JAREIS010000927.1, forward strand.
GGGGCAGGCCGATGGCACCTCTTTGTCAGGAGCGAGCAGCGTCCCCAGAGCGGGGGGGCCGCCCCCCTCAGGCAGCGCGGGCTGCACAGGGGGGCTGGTCCCAGCCGGCGGCTGCTGCGAGCCGTCAGTGCCCAGCGCTGTTAAGGTGGTGTGGCCGGGATAGCAAACAGATTCTTCCTCGCTCTGTTCTGAGCCTGTTTCGCTCCGCTCAAAACCCGTCTCCTTTTCCAAAAAACTTCGATTAATTGTCCCCCAGGTGAGCATTAGAGGGCCGGCTGAGACATCCCCCTTCCGGAGGGCTGTCCACAGAAGGTCCCCTAATTCTTCCCATTTGTCCATAGAAAAAACTTCTCCTGCCTTTTCTGAAAAACCATGCTCTCTTGCCCAAGTTAACAAAGCAATAAAATCAGTTTCCTCTTGTTTCGATAAATGGATCCCCATTATTTGGAATTTCCCACCTAGCTGCTATGCTGGGAGGGGTGGGGGGGAACACAGAATACCTCTCTCAACGGGGAAGAAGGCTCTCAGAGGTGCTCGCAGTTCCCGGTGTCAAGGGTTGCGGTGTGCCAATGAGAGATGGCACGGCTCCGCTCCGGGCCGGGCCGCTCCGCGCGCTCCGCACCGCAGGACGCTGGGGCTCTGTGCCGCTCCGCACGGCTCCGTGCTCTCTCGGTGGGAGAGCAGAAAAACCGACGACTTTTTGCGGATTTTTCCGCAATGTCCCAGACGGCTCTCTGACTCCGGCCGTCTCCTGGCTCCGGTCTTGGCCCCAGGTTCGCAGTCCTGGTTTTCCGGGATTCAGCCTGGTCTGCAGGCTGTCAGCTCCGAGTTTTTCGGTGCTGTTCGTCGGTCAGAGATCGCTTAAAGCAATCCCAATCCGCTGGAGTGACGATCTCGGCTGACACCTCCAAATGTCGTTTTCTCGGTGGGAGCTCCAAATGTTGTTATCTCGGTGGAACCTCCAAATGTTGCTGCCTGAGAGGGTTATGGAGCGGCGGTGAAGGGATACAGCAACATGGCAACTCTCTTACTTGATGCAAGAAAGAGTGCAGTTTATTGAAGAAAGCTGTGGCTTTTTATAATACAGTTCGTGCAAAACAAATTGAGACAGTTCATTGGAGAGAGTGAGAGACAGCTCTTGTCTCTCGTTCTCCCATAGATCCAGCAGGTGTGTTATCTATGTTATGATTCCTCTCTGTTTTTCCCAAATGCTATCACCCTGGGAAAAGGCACAGGCCAGAGCTAGGAAACTGTCTCAGCCTGGGGAAGGCTTTCCCGGCATGAGAAAGAGAAAACGAGCTCAGAGCCTGAAGGAAGGCCTTGCAATTCTGCCTGGACCTGCAGTGGTGTCCACAGCCTGCCAGTATCACTGCACTTCCACTCTGTTCTTGTCCTCTTTCCTGCTGTTGTGGTACTTTCTCTGTCTTTTCTGGATTGGATTTGCTGTTCTCAGTTTTGTCTTGAACCATTTGCCTGGAGCTTGTCTGCACTGTCTCCTGGCCTGTCGCAGCAAAGTTGCTGCCGGGAGAATTCCAGCCTGTCCTTTCTTGTGTGATGTATTCTGGCCATTGATTTTTACCCTTGTGTTTCTTGTTCTCTCTCAGTGTCTGCAGGGCCTGGATTTCCTCCATTCCAACAGGGTGATCCACAGAGATCTGAAGAGCTCCAACATCCTCCTGGGAATGGACGGCTCGGTGAAGCTGGGTGGGTGCTCCTGGCCAGGCACGGGGTGTGGGTGTGAGGCTGTTTCCAGTGAGGGCCAGAGCCCCACAAGTGCTGCTGGGGGCACTGCCCGGCCCCTGCTGCCAGCTGAGAGCAGCTGCCCCTGCAGAGAGCTCAGCAAAGGAGCAGGGTGTCATCAGTGGCTTTGCTCTGGCTATGGCCCTTCCAGAGGGATGGGAGTTGGAATCTAAACTTCAAGGGAATCACTGAAAGCCGCTGCATGACCACTGAGGATTTCTTTAAGGGTCCAGTTCCATCATTTCTTGCCCACAGCCCTGAGGACTTTTCCAGCTGACTTCACTACTTCATTTTCAGACTGAGAGTGGGGAATCTTTGTGCTTGCTTTCCTCATCCCAGCTGTCTCTGACACTGTTTGTTTCTGTCCTCAGCCGATTTTGGCCTCTGTGCTCAGCTTAGCCCTGAGCAGGACCAGCGCAGCTCCGTGGTGGGCACTGCTCACTGGATGGCCCCAGAAGTTGTGACCAGGTCTCCTTATGGCCCCAAGGTGGACATCTGATCCTTGGGCATTGTGACCATCGAGATGGTGGAAGGAGAACCTCCTTACTTCAAGCAAACAGGGGCTATGGTAAGAGGCAAATTCTGCAGTGTTTGCAGAGGCCTGTGAGCACAGGGAGGAGCAGCTGGAGGTTTCTGCGCATGGGGAAGGGAATTCCCAGAGGACTCGAGCCTGAACACTGATGAATATTTGGCAGTCTCTAGTAACAATTGGCTTTGGGTTTTAAGTTGTTGTAGCTCTTCCCTCTGTGAGGATGACCTGAAAATGTGAAGCCAGTGTAGCAGCTCTAATGTTATCTTGCAAAAATCCCCAAACCAAGCCCAAAACCCTAAACCCTAAACCCAACAAGTTTTCTGAAGGAGTTTCTAAAGAAGATTTTGTTAGATGAACTCCCCTCTGATTTTTCTCACTGGGAAATTTGTCTAAAACATGAAGATGATTGCTTAACATCCCCATAGTCCAATATATTTCCTTCCTAGTCCAAGCTACTTTCTCTGTCGTCAAGCATGAACTTTCAGCAACCCAAACTTCCTGCTTCGTGCCTGGCAGTTTCTGGGATGGGGCATCAGGAATGCATTGACTTCAGTGTCAGTGGCACTGCAGACATGTGTTTGATGTAAGAATCCTTTGAAAGTAGACACACGGACCACTCTGACTCCTGAAAATGGCCTGTAAAGCTGGTGTCCATATTTGGAGAGGCAAAATGTGCTATTTCTGATGGAGATTCCTAATAAAAAAGTCAGCCAATGAAATTGGCTCTCAAGGCAAGATCATTTGGATGTTACAATGACTGAGGCTGCATCAGGGTTTGGGGTTTTTGGCTGGCATACAAGAATGAGCCGTGAGCAGCATCTCTGCCAGGGGAGAAAGTGCCCCTGGAGCTGGGGCTGAGAACCTGGGCTCGCTGTGAGCACTCGTGGGTGTGAAGGGCACTGGCAGAGCGCCGCGTTTGCTTTTCCCGCAGGCTCGCGCTCTGATCCGGCAGAACGGGACCCCGCAGCTGCAGGAGCCCTGGCGCCTGTCGGCTCTGCTGCGGGACTTCCTCGAGTGCAGCCTGGAGCCGGACGAGGAGCGGCGCTTCTCTGCCCAGGAGCTGCTGCAGGTGAGTGCAAAGCGGCTGCGGGAGAAACGGCAGCGCCAGGGAGGGGTTTTCTGGGGGGCCCCCAAAGAAAATAGTCTTCGAATGTTGCATTCGAGCTATAGGAGAGTGGTGAAAAGGATAATGCAACATAGTTCTTCATGGAATGGAGAAGCGAAAGAGAGAGCTTCTATTTAAAGAAACACTACACTTACATAGGGTAGTTTGTGCCATACAGAATAGAAAAGACTCATTGGTCCAAAAAGGCAATAACCTCTTTGAAAACATGTTTTCATGAACACATCACATCTCTCACGTTTCCAGCAGGTGTTTAATCATTGTTATAGTTTCTTGTCCTTGAGCAGCCTGAGAAAGGGCTGCTTTCTTGGTTCCCAGCAGTATTCTAACGACATCCGATAATCTCCAGTCTCGCTGCTTTCCACACGCAAAATCAGCAGAATCTTTGCCTGGTTTGGCTTGGCTGGGTCCTTTCGAGGTCATCTGGACCTGGTGACCCACAATGAGCAGGGACATCTTCAAGTGGGTCAGGTGGCTCAGAGCCCTGCCTGATCTAAGCTTGGATGCTTCCAGGGAGGAGGCACCTACCACATCTCCGGGCACCCTCTGTCAGTGTTTCCCCACTCTTCTGGGAAAAAAATTCTTCCTTAGACCTCGTCTGAGCCTGCTCCCCTCTCCTGAGCTTCAAACCATTCCTCTTCACCCAAGAACTTGACTCTGGAAAGTAATGGTTCAATTTCTTTCTTTTTTATCCTTTGGGCAGCACCCATTTTTATCATCAGCCAAGCCTCTCTCCAGCCTGACCCCTCTGGTCACTGCAGCAAAGCAACCGCAGGTGCAGCGGAGGAGATGAAGCACTTGAGAACAGCTTTGTGTTCCAGTAGTTAGAACTAGTTAGTTATGGTAGCTAGCACTGCTAGTTAGTTAGGGTTGTTAGGACAGCCTGTTTGTTATGGCAGTTTTTTGAATAAACTCTCTTAAACCTCAACACACTTGTGTCCCTTCCTTCTCCCCCTGTGACTCGGCTGCCCCGAGCAATGTGAGGGGAGAGTGAGCCCAACCTCGCCCAGAGCTGAGCCCCAGCAGAGGCTGGCAGAGCCCAGAGCAGCCTCAACATCTGCAGAGTCAACCGGGGAGGAGGCGCTTGGAGCCTTCTTGACTGCAGCCAACTCTTGGTTACAAACTCTGAGTGGTGGAAAATGCCACTGGTTCTGCCAGAGGGCAGGAGGGGCCCGGGGAAAACCCCACCCAGTGTTGGAGAAAAACCACGACTTTATCCCCTCCCACAGCGGCCAAAAAATTTAATCCTAAACCAAGTGGAGCAGGGAAAGGGGAGCAGCCTCGGACCTTCCACCCCTGCGATCCAAAGCGCCCCGCGGGTGCTGGTTTCTGTCAGGCTCACTGCCCCAGCCCAGCCAGGGCAGGGTGGGCGCTGGGGCTGCGGGCAGGGATGTCGCTGTCTGATTAGGAACGGCGAATAACACAGTAACACACACGACTTCTTCAAAGGAGCAAGAAGAAGCCATTTATTGAAAAACCATCGCATGTATATAAGATAGATTGTGGAAAACAACATAGAAAAGGCTTGTTGGTTTAAGAAGGCAACACTTTTTTGAGAACATGTTTTCTGTAAAACATTACGAGACACACACATGGCTTTGTGATCAACAACAGGTGTTCATCTATGTTATTAATTCTTCTTTTTTTTTGGTTTTTGTTTGTTTGTTTGTTTGTTTGTTTGTTTATCTCTGAGAAACGTCCCCAGCTTGGGAAAGATCTGAGCTGGAGATGAGAAAGCTAACAGCCTGGGAAAAAATTTGAGTTGGATTTTTCGAGCCTTCAGCAGTGTCTACACAAGGACATGCATTTGGTGCAAGTACAAGCAGGGGAGGGGCCTCTGGCAGTGACAGGTGAAAGGAACAGTGTGAATGTCACTGAAACAAACCGTGGGAGTCTGCTTGGAAACAGCACCAGGGACTTGTAGATAAGAAGTAAGGAAGAAGATTGTCACTTGTAGAAAATGGTACTGATTGACATGGACTGTTGTTCAGCCAAGGCCATGTTAAATTCTTGAGCTAGAGAAGACCAAAGACTTAAGAGAATTATGAATATCGTTTTGGTTAAAAAAAAAAAAAAAAAAAAAAAAAAGCGGGTGTGTGTGCATATTGGACAGGGCAGCCACCTCTGTACTACAGATAGGAACCGGGAAGCAGTGACATGATCTGACTGTGACCCCCATCCCCTGGGTGGGGACGGGGGAGGGAATGGAGCTTGGAATTATTTTACTTCTCATTCTCTTTCTCTGACTTGTTTGATAATAAATTCAATTCATTTCCTCAAGTCAGGTGTGTTGATCAGTGATTAAACTCTCTCCACCTCCTCAAGCCTTTCATTCTGTGTTCTGTTCCCTGCCCAGGGTGAGGAGGGAAGTGACAGAGAGGTTTTGGCTTCTCTCAACATCCCCAGCCCGGGCTCCTGCTGAAGCTGCAGGTGGGTCCGTCTCTATCCCAGACTCACTCCCAGCGCCCTCAGCTCCTGCTCACCCCGAGCTCCTGGCAGTTAAGGGCAGCAGCGGTTCCTTGGCCTGATGACTGGGCCAGGAACAGCTCCCGGGCCGTACTGCAGGAGAAATTTCCAAAACATGGCGGAGCTCGGGGAAAGGGAGGAGAGACCGTGCTGTGTGCAGAGCCCGCCCCTCGCTGCGATTGGCTGATTCTGCCGTCACTCTTCGTTCCCACGCGCTGATTGGACACAGCGGGTACAAGCCCGGCCCAGGGGCCAAAGGTGCCATTTTGGGAGCATCTGTGTGGGCCCGGGAGCAGCAGCAGCGGCCGGAGCCCGGGGAGGCGGCGGCGGAGCTCGGAGGCGGCCCCAGCGCAGCATCCTGGGGACGGGGCAGCCACCTCTGTCCTACCCACAGAGCCCCCTGCCGCCCCCTCCGCCCGCAGCGAGCCCCGAGCCCCCACAGAACCGAGCACGGCTCCCACCCGCACTGAGGCTGCCTCCAAGCTCTGCCGCCGCCTCACTGGTCACTTCCAGTCACCCCCTGTATGATCCTGGGCATTCCCAGTATGTTCCAAATCACTCCCAGCAGGATCCCAGTTGCCCCCAACATGGTCCCAGTCGCTCCCAGTCATCCCGGGTATGGTTCCTTTCACTCTCAGTCCTCGGTAAGAGTTCAGTGTGGCCCCGGTCTCACCTTCTATGATGCCATTTGCCCCTACTGTGGTCCCAGTGTCTCCCAGTATAGTCCAGTCACCCCAGTATGATCCCAGTTACTTCCAGATACTCCCAGTACTACGCCAGTCACTCCAAGTGTGACCCTGTCAGTCCCAGTATGCCCCCAGTATGCCCCAGTATGGGCCAGCTGCTCCCAGTATGTTCCCAGTTACCCCTGCATTATTCCAGTTTCTGTTATTCACCCCTGCTACAGATCTGATCATTCCCACTATGAGTCCAGTCAATCCCAGGATGATCCAAGCCACTCCCAGTCTCTCCCAGTATATCTCAGTTGTCCCCTGCATGCTCCCAGTAGCCCTCAGTGTGGTCCCAGTATATCCCAGTATGATCCCTAGTGCCCCAGTTCTGCTCCCAGTGGGTTCTTGTCCCAGTCCTTGGTGTCCCAGTCTGGCCCAGTCCCTTCCCAGCAGCTGCCGTCGTTTCCAAGATCCTGCCCCGCTCTGCCCCATTCCCGGGAATTGGGACCCCCCTGCACCCCCTTTCCCGGGAATCCTCCTCTGCCAGCCCCTGGATCCCCTGTTTCCGTGACCCCAGGACCCTGGGACCCCCATTCCCGGGCAGCCCGGGGCACCTCACCCCCAGCCTCCCTTTCCTGGGAAACCCGAACTGAGCACGGGGCTCTCCAGCCACTCTGGGATTTATGATCACCCAAAGCAAAGGGAGAGAACAGCAGAAAGAGAGAGAAGGAGATTGGGAATCAGGGATCAGGGTTCCAGCGCCCAGTTCTGCTCTGCCGGGGGTGGGACCCGCACCTGCAGGAAAAATTGGATTCGCGGATCGCGGTGCTGCCCCCGCTTCAGGCCGAACCCGGCAGGGCCCAGGCAGAGTTTGAGCGTGGGGACTGGGAGCGCAGCACAGCCCGGCCCGGGGGTTTTGCAGTGCGGGGCGGGGCAGGGTCCCAGGTGGATCCCTGAGGGATCGTAAGGGGTCCCAGGAGGGGATCCAAATGAATTCCCTGGAATTCCCTCATTTCCCCTCTCCCCCGTGCTCCCTCGGGCACTTTCGCTTTTGGGTCTCTCGAGCTGCGCCACAGCTGCGAGCGGGGACGGCTGCAATGGCTCCAGAGCTGGGGCTGAGGCTGCTCTTGGGGCTCCTGGGGGGCCCGGGGGGCTCGATGAGAGGTAAGTGGGACCCCCCATGTCCTGGTTTGAAGGACAGTTATCTGCCAATAAAGGCAGAAGCTTCTCTTTGAAATGGAGAATGTAAACCCCCTCCCTCCAAATTATTATAAATTTGAAATTAAGGGGCTCTCAGGCAAAGATATAGGAATTAGGAATAACAGTTCTTTACTGGGAAGATTAAAATAGAAATACAGTAATACAAAAATAACAATCCCAACCCTGACAGAGTGAGAATACAACCTGACACCCCATCAGTCAGGGTGTTGGTAGCAGTCCGATCAAAATGGTGGCTACAGTCCCCTGCAGTGGCAGGTGTGGTTCAGCTGAAGCAGTGCTCCTGTAGAAGGGTGTGGACACCACTGAAGGCCCAGGCAGAAATTGCAAGGCCTTTCTCAGGCTCTGAGCTCTTTTCCTCTTTCTCATGCTGGGAAACCTTTTCCCAGGCTGAGACAGTTTCTCAGCTCTGGCCTGAGCCTTTCCCAGGGTGATAACATTTGGGAAAAACAGAAAGGAATTATAACAAAGATAAACACCTGCTGGATCCGTGGGAAAGCCAGGGACAAGAGGTGTCTCTCTCTCTGACCGATGAACTGTCTGTATTTTGTTTTTCACAAACTATCTTATTTAAAGCCATGGCTTCCTTCAATAAACTGTTCTTTCTTGCACCAAGTAAGAGAGTGCCTTGTTGGTGTGTTCCTTTGCCGCTCCGTAATCCTTCGTACAGCAACAGAAGGGTGCAGCCTTCCTCCAAAAGTCCAGGGATGATGTAGAAAAGTTCGGCTTCTCCTCTGGAATCCAGTGGAAAGAAGGATAACTTGCTGTCCAAGAGCTCCGTTTTTATTTAGGTAGGAAAGTCTTGGCTTCTCCCCCTGCCTGAAGCATCTCTCAGTGGGATGATCAGTCATACAATGGGATTTAATGGGCCAGCAGCAGATGGTATCTTCCTGGAGGGAGGGTGGGTTGTGGAAAAGATAAAGGTGATTGGCCCATCTTGTCTTAAAGATGGCCCATTAGCAGATAATGGGTGCCATGGAGATAAGGAATCACTACGCCATCCGGTTTTAACAGATGGTGATAGAATACACATTTCTGGCCACATCAACCCATCACACCCTGAAACCCAGAGCGCCCTGAACCGCAATTCCCAGGCATCAGGACCCCCTGAACTTCCATTTCCGGGCACCGGGAACCCCCTAAACCTGCATTGCTGGGCAGGGGAACTCCCGGAATCCCCATTTTGGGTCATGTAATCCCCCCCCCAGTCCCCTTCCCTAGCACCGAGACCCCCCTGAAGCCCCTTATCTTGCACAGAGATCCCCCTGAACCTCCATTTCTGGTCATCAGCACCCCTTGAACTCCCATTTTTGGGCAGAGGAACCCCTTGAGCCCCGAATCCTGGGAAGGAAACTTTCCCTTAACACGCATTCCCCAGCATGGGAACCCCTGAACCCCCATTTTCGGCACAGGGACTCCCCTGTACTCCCTTCCCCAGCACCGGGACCCCCCTGCACCCCCTTATCCGGGACTGGGATCCCCCTGCACCCCCATCAGTGCTCTGGGACCCCCTGCACTCCCATTCCTGTCCATCCCGCCCGTCCCACACCCCAGATCCATCCTTTTCCTTGGCTTTTGGACCCCCACATCTCCCAAATTTCTGTGTCCCCCCAGTTCTCCATTCCCGGAGTTTCCAGTAAGGGGGTTCCAGGGGTCTTGAGTGGTCCCCGAGGTCCCAGCGGAGATCCAGTGGGATCTAGATGAATTCCCTGGAATTCCCCTTTACTCCCATCTCGCTTTCGTGTCTCCCAAACTGCGTGCCCAGGATCCGCCCGCATGTCCCAGCCCCAGCCCCTCATTTCCCATGACCCAGAGACACTCTGGACCACCATTCCTGCCTTTCCCACCTCCATGATCCCACTTTTCGCAACACCATGGACCCCTGGACCCCCTTTCCTCGGCACTGGACCCCCTGGATCCCCCATCCTGCCTCTCCCAGTCCCTTCCTTGAATTTTGGACCCTTCTTGGCTCCCTGTTCCACTTTCTGTCCCCCCAGTCTCTGCATCTCCCCAGTTCTTCACCCCCTGCTTGTCCTGTGGGGGGTCCCTGGGGAATATGAAAGGGTCCCAGGGACGATTCTGGGCTCTGGGACCCCCCCGAATTTCCAGTCCCAGGCACTGGGGCTCCCCTGCACTCCCTTATTCAGTACCATTCCCCCCCTGTATCCCCTTTCCCATCCATCCTGCCTTCACCAGCTCCAGAGCCCCCTTTTCCTTGACCCTGAGACCCCCTGGACCTCTATTCCTGCTTTTCTCAGCCCCCAGCCCCTTTTCCCTCTGCATCAAGGACCCCTGAGCTCCTCATTCCAGCCATCCCAGGTCTCCCCACCTTGTATCCCCCTTTCCTGGGCACAGGAATCCCCTGGAACCCCCGTTCCACCTCTCCCAGTCCTTGTGTCCCCCTTTCCCAGGAGTCCCCTGGGACACTGGGAGTCCCCTGAGCCCTCATTCCTGGACAGTGAGTCCCCATGCACACCCTTCCTGGCTCTCCCAATTCTCCTTTCATTGATCCATGACCCCCTCAACCCCCCCAAATCTCCCTGTCCCCCCAGTTCTCCACTCCCTGTGTTACCTGTACATGGCAGTGTCAGAGCCCAGCCCGGGGATCCCCCAGCTCATGTCCGTTGGGTACCTGGATGGGATCCCCTTCACACACTATGACAGCGAGCAGGGCCAGCTGGAGCCATTGACACAGTGGATAAAGGACAGAGCCGAGCAGAGATTTTGGGATAAGAAGCACCAGACCTGTGAGAAGAGCCAGCACGTGGCTACCAGGAACCTGGAGAGAGTGCAGGAGTGTACAACCAGAGCAGGGGTGAGTAGGAGGATCTGTGGGGCTGGGATGGGCATCCATGGGTCTGGAATGGCATCTGTAGGGTTAGGATAGGAAATGTGGGGCTGGGATGTTGATCCATGGGTTGGGATGGGGATCCATTGGGCTGGGGTGGGGATCCATGGGCCTGGGATGGGATTTATGGCACTTGGATG
>JAREIS010000928.1:0-33678 GCA_030060385.1 Muscicapa striata striata
TTGACTATGATGGGAAGTGATTTAGTTAAATTAAGGCAACCTTTGCAATCTTCTTCATTAGCACTAGGGAACAATCATTGAAACTGACCAAAATATAACCAAAATGGGAAAATATAGAAGAGCAAAATCGCAGGTAGTAATTAAATCCCTAGCCTCAACTAGTGCGAATATTTCTCTGGCTCTTGGATGTACCAAGCACAATGTGGGATGTGAAGTCAGTGGCTGCCACAGTCATCAGGGAAGGTGAAGAAGGGATATTCCCTGCTGAAATTTCAGTAAAATTGTTTGGGGTAATGCTCTGAAATGGAAAGAGAGCTTCAACCTTGGTGGGTTTTTGTCTATTTACTTATGACCCTGAGACAAATACAGTGACAGCTTTTATTTTAACCATACATAGTGCATCTGTGAGCTTAAGACATCCTATAGTTGCTCTAGGACTAAATCATGAAGGGACTGTACTGTATCCTTCTGAACATAGAATGTGGGCACAAGAAGCTGAAGGAAAATGGCAGACCATTAACCTAGAGCCCTTTTCTATGAGAAAACAATTGGGATATATATGTGAAAGAACTTTAGAAGATGACAAAGATACCTGCCTGGACACGGACCAAAGCATTTGCCACTTTGAAATGCATCTAACCGACCAGACAACTTCACTTGTGTAAATAGGACAAGGCTCTGTCTGTCTCAGAACAGCATGTCCCACCATAATAATAAACAATCAAATAGTGGTAAGAGACCTAATTCAATTTGTGTGTTTGTAATTTGCTAAAATCAAAGGATGGAAACTTTTCTGTCAGGCACCTGTAATATCACATCATACATAAAAAGCAAACCTGGTTACTGTGCAAGAAATATTGCCTGTGCCTCTAGGAATGAATTTAGCCTTAGTCACTCAGCTACTGAAACATCAAAAATTAAGAAAAATTATAAAAGAGATCCAAGATGCAAGGAAAAGGACTTTAATCACAATACACAATGATGCGGAGACTATAAAAGGGCGACCTGGTTCAGGTACCCAGCACGGCAGCCCAACCCCAGGGCCACTCGGGCCACCAGCTCCGGGACACCAATTTGGTGGACAGCAAAATGGCGTTTATTGAAAGGTTACAAGGGTTTATATAGATTAGGGTGGTCTGTGGTCATTTCCTGCGGCTCATGTCCGGGTGGGTGGTCCAGGTACAGAGCAGAGGTCAGATAGGGAGAGGGGGATGGGTTTCTAACTGCCCGTTACAGCCCGAGATCTTCCGCTCGTCTCCCTGTCCTTCCACACATCGCTATCAAAGACGTATGGCTTAGTCTTAAGAAATCATCGCCATGCGTCTTGGATAGATGAAAAAAAAATCCCCATATTGAGTAAAAGAATTTACTCATTTCAAAGGAGAAGTGGGGAATGAAACACTAATCTTAGAAAATTAGAATTTTAGTTACCTTGTTGAAAATAATTAAATGTTAGAAGGGAGTAGCTATCTGAAACTTAAATAATTGATTGTCTGTCATTTCATGTTTGCTCAGCTGCGCTTACAATGGAAAAAGATGAAACTAGTGAGCAGACCTGAATGAACATAGACAATTCAACCAGAAACCCATTCTTTGAGAAACTGGACTATCCCCAGAAATCATTTGTATTGTCATTGATAGAAAAGGTCAAGAGTTTAGGGTGAGGAAGACTCGCCCTACTTCCTCCTCTTAAGACTCCTCCCCATGAAAATGACCCCAGACTTAATCTAAGAAGTCAATCACGCATGCTTAATAGCTATTCAAGTCAATTACCATGGGAGGCAGGAGATGGGAAGGGGTGTTATTATGAATATGTATTTGTTTGAATCCTTTGCTAATAAATAGACTTTGTAATCACCTGTGATTTTGCTGTGCTTATCAGAGGATTACCTCACGCTTCTGCCCAGTGCTGAATAAACATACACTTTCTAACTTAAAATTGTTAGAGAGTCTTTTTTCCATCACAGTTGAGTATCGGTATTAGACCAGTACTCATATTTTGGTAAATCTGAACCGTGGAGCATGATGGGTGCTGAAGTCCTGGAAGTGCATCTTGCGGAGAGTTTGGGGTCCGGGAGGGCATTTCAGGGACACTTTTGCCTCTGAACGGTGATTTGAGGTTCTCAAGGGTCAACATATATGGTTCAGGAGAGCTTGGAGGGATCTTGGGGAGCTCTAACCAGGCTCTTTAGGGCACGGGGCATGGCAGGAATTTTAGGCGACTGACTGGGTTATGAGGTGCTCTGAGCTCGTGGGGGATGACAAGAGATGAATTGGCAGAAGTGGCTGTAACAGGCATCTGTGGGGTTGGGAGCATTCAGGGGATCCTTGGACGCTTAAAGGACGGGTCCAGAATGGGCACTGAGAGGGCACGTAGGGATCCTGGAGAGTCTGGGGGACACTTACGGGGCAAGTGGGGGGATACCGGGGGTTCTGTGGAGTGCAGGGCATGACGGGCATTGTAGTCCCGTCTACAATGGGGCTCAATCGGGCCGCAGGGCATGATGGGAGTTAGAGGCAGAAAGGAAAGATGGCGCCGACTCCAGGCACCACCCCCGAAGCACCGATCCCTGGCACTGAACCTCCTTGGTGGCACCTTGGGCTGTCATACACCTGAGGGATGTGTCTGTTTTCAGTGGGGAAAATTATAAGTTTTAGATTGTTTTAAGAAAAAAAAAAGGAAAAGTTCTCTTTCCCTGAGTACAGGTAGCTCTCCAAGCAAAGCAGGTCCCACGTTAGTGAGGACAGACAGGATGGGGTTGGGGGAATGTGGAGCAAGGTTGTCCACACTGGGTCAGACCTAAGGCACAGCTTCTCTGAGCAGGCCAGACCTCCTGAGGAGAGACTCTAGATCAATATCAATCAGAGAATGCTGAAATCACGTCTGCTCTAAAGACAGCAGTATAAAATACAACCTTCAAAATTAGGATGTGTATTTCTCAGAAGCTCTTTGAAGTATTTCTCTATAATTGGAGTTGAAACCATTCCTGAAGAACTGCAGCAAACCAGAGGGAAATCAAGGCAAAGCCAGGGGTTTTTAGGAAACCTCTTAATAACTGAATCATAATCAAACTCCAAAGTTTCTGATAATATTCGTGGGTCCCACTGAGGGACACAACTGAGAAAGTGTCCCCAGGTTTAGTTAGTGCAGGAAATTGGAGGCACAAATGACAGGTGGGGACAAAGAGAAGGCAAGTCTTGGTGCCCGGGGGCACAGCAGGGTCTGTGCCACCAAGGGCTGGGAGGAGACACCTTGTCCTGAGCCACTGGGGCCTCCTGGCACAGCCCCAGCAAGGCTGGACACTGTCACCCCTTGTCCTGCCCTCAGCATCCTCCTCACATCCCAGTGGCCTCAGGGATCTGCTGGGACCAGTCCCTGGGGAACCTTGGTCAGGAATGGCCCTGGGGGGCTCCTTCATGCTCCCAGGGATTCCAGGTGTTTTTGAGGTCTTTGAGTTTTGCTTTTGCCTTGGAGTCTCTGAGAGCTTTGTGCAATCAGTGCCTCCAATTCTCTTCTCCAAGGAGTCCAGGACGAGCCTGAGTCAGTGATGAACCTCAGTGGGACTAAAATTGAAACTGTATGAAAAAAAGAAACTCCCCAACAATATCTTCTCATTGTTAGAGTAGCTAGGCATTACTTTCTTCTGGCCAGGATGTTTTTATGGCCAGCATGTGCAATAGAAATCATTCCACACACACATGCCTGGTTTGTGCAGTGAAAATCATTCCACCACACTTGGTTCTTTACTAGGCTTTCCACATATTTATACAGACAAACCCAAAGAAATTCACATTCATTGACCTTAGATTACACAATTCTTGATATTCAATTTCCTATTGGTGATTGATTTTTTTTGCCTCTGAAGAGAATTATGGCCTCATTCTCTGATTGTCTTTACCAATCCTTTGCCAGGCCAGGTGCCTCCAACCACACTGGGTGTGATGTTTGTTAATATCAATTTACCTCCTGTGGATCTGCTGCTTACTTCCAATCTGTAGATATTAACCTCATCAGGCCTCACCCAACCTCCGTGAACAAAGTCTTTTGGAGGGAAACTTCAATTCCCCTCCTTCTGGGTAAAGACAAACAAAGTTACATCAGAAAAAATGAAATTTGTATCATTTGCAACAATTCCATTAGATTCTGTATCACAATGCTCACCTTGGCTCCATGCTGCCACACAGTGTCACATCAGTCCCTGGGCTCCACAAAGCCCTGCAGTGTCACAATTACCTTTTTGTTCCATGGGGTCCCACAGTGTCACAACTGTCCCTTCATTCCATGAAGCCCTGCAGTGCCACAAAAGTCTCTTTAATTCCATGAGACCCCACAGTGTGACAATGGCCCATCAGTTCCATGTGTCCCCCACTGTTACATGAATCCTTAGTTCCATGGGGTCCTGTAGTGTCACAATGATCACCTTGGTCCTATGGTGACACAGTTGCCACAATTTCCATGGTACCACAACTGCCCCTTGGTCCCAAAAGGTCCCACAGTGTCACAGTGGCCCCTTACTGCCGTGACACTGTGTAGTGTCACAGTGATCTTCATGCTTCCATACTGCCATGCAGTGTCACCATGGACCATTGGTCAATGAGCCTCAACAGTGTCACCATGGCCCCTTGGTTCCATGGACCCCACAGTGTCACTGTGGTTACCTTGGTCCACAAGGCTCTGAAGTGTCACAATGGCCCTTTGGTTCCATGAGGTTTGGTCGAGTCATAATTCACTCCTTGGTTCCACAAGGCCCTGCTGTGTCACAGTGCCCATGGTTCCATGAGTTTCCATAGTGCCACCATGGTGTCCTTGGATCTGCAGGATCACAATGGTCTCCTTGGTACCATCCTGCCCCAATGTCTCAATGGCTTTTTGGTTCCATGAGTTTCCACAGTGCCACAAGGGTCTTCCTGGTGCCATGAGAATAAAAAAATTCCGCATAAACATTGAGCAACGCCTGCGTAACACACCTGGGAACATCTGTCTGCATTCAAATTAGGAGTTAAAGATGAGAGAATGGCACCAGCAGCTTCCATCTGCAACAGGGATCCAGGGAAAGGGCAGGGACAGAGAATTCAGCTGAAAGACTCAGAGAATAGACAGAATCACAGAATCACTAGGTTGGAAGATCAAGATCATCAAGTCCAACCCCTGCCTAACACTTTCATATGGCACCCAGTGCCAAGTCCAGTCTCTTTTTTAAAAACATCCAGGGATGGTGTCTTCACCAACTCCTGGGCAGATCATTCCAGTACTTTATCATCCTATCTGTAAAAAACTTTTTCCCAATATCCAACCTATCTTTTCCTTGGCACAGCTTATGACTGAGTTCTCTCATTCTGTCAGTTGTTGCCTGGTGAAACAGACCAACCCCCACCTGATCACAACCACCATTCAGGATGTTGTAAAGAGTGTTAAGGTCACCCCCAAGTCTACTTTTCTCCAGGACAAATATCCCCAGCTCCCTCAGCCACACCACACAGGACTTGTGTTCCAGAGCCCTCAACAGCCTGGCTGTCCTTCTCTGAATGTGCTGCAGCCCCTCCATGTCCGTCCTAACTTGAGGGGCCCAGAACTGGACATGGCACTCAGGGTGCTCCCTCACCAGTGCCAAGCACAGAGAAAGAATCACTGCCCTCCTCCTGCTGGCCACACCATTCCTGATACAGGCCAGGAGCCATTGGCCTTCTTCGCCACCTGGGCACACCGCTGGCTCATGTCCAGCTGCTGTCCATCAGTGCCTCCAGCTCCCTTTCTGCCTGGCTGCTGTCCAGCCACTCTGTCCCCAGCCTGTATCACTGCAGGGGTTGTTGTGGCCAAAGTGCAGGACCCAGCATTTGGTCTTGTTAAACCTCACATTGTTGGATTTGGGCCCTGGATCCAGCCTGTCCAAGCCCTTCTGCAGAGCCCTCCTACCCTTCAATACATCCACAGTCACACCCAGCTTGGTGCCATGTGTACATTTGCTGATGGTGCACTCAATGCCCTCATCCAGATCATCAATGCAGATATTGAAATCCACACTGGCTGGCTCTGATCCCTCAGCCATCCTGTTGGTGCCCTGTGATGGCACTCAAGGTGATCTGTTCCATCACCTTGCTGGGCACTCAGGTCAGGCTGACAGGCCTGGAGTTCCCCAGATCCTCCTTCCAGCCCTTCTTGGGGATGGGCTCACATTGGCACCTGCAGTCCTCTGGGACCTCCCTGGTGAGCCAGGACTGATGGTAAATGATGGAGAGCAGCTTGGGGAGCTCATCCAGCAGCTCCCTCATCCCCCTAGGATGGATCCCATCTGGTCCCAGAGACACCTGTGAGGATCTGAGTGGCTCAGCAAGTCCCCAGCTGCTTCCTCCTGGATTACATGGGGTCTGTCCTGCTCTCTGTCCTCATCTACCAGCTCAAGAGAACACTTGCCTTGAGGACAACGTCTCTTATTGTTGAAAAGTGAGATAAAAAAGGGGTTAAGCATCTAAGCTTTTTCCTCATCTTTGGTAACCTTAACCCCCAATAAGAACTAGAGGTTTTCCTTGTTTTTTTTTTTTTTTTTTGCCAAAAATGCATTGATAAAAACATCTTTATTATCCTTCACAGAAGTGGCCTTGTTAAGTCAAAATTGAGCTTTCATCTCTCTAATTTTCTTTCTGCATGATCTAATAACAGCCTTAACCATTTCCTGAGTTGCCTACCACTCTGTTCAAAGGTCATGTATTTTCTTTTTTCCCTGAGTTCCTGGATAAAATACTTATGCCTTGCTAGGCCACTCATTTTCCTTACAATTTCACATTTTGACAGAGAGGGACATTTTGTTTCTTCTCCATCAAGATTTCTTTCTTGTAGTGTCTCCATCATTCCTGGAATCCTTAGTTTTAAAGGGCTGTTTCCCTTAACAAAATCAGTACCTGATTCTGTTATCCTCAAATCTGCATCCTGAATATACTGAACGCTGGTCTCTCTAAGTCCAGTGTAGAAGATTTGTTGATGCCCCTCCTTCTATCACAGAATATGAAAAACCCAATAATTTCATGGTCACTGTACACCAAAGAGACTCTGACTACCACGTCTCCCACCAGCCCTTCTCTGTTCGTGAACAGCAGGAGACAGAGCGTTCCTTGGGAGTGGGAAGAGAAGGAAACCTCCCCACAGTGCAGCTTGGGAGGCTTAGCCTGGAGGTGAGGAAACAGAAAAGTCCCTCCTAGGGCAGAATGTTGGTGGCCAAGGTGTCCCAGCGTGAGGCTGGGCCATGCCATGGCTCTGTGTGCCAGGAGCCGGCAGCGCTGGGTGCAGGGAGCCCAGGGAGGGCACAGCAATGCTGGGCTGAGAAATGCTGGGGGACAGCGAGATGGGCGTGTGCAGCCGGCCAGGGCAGAGGAGCAGCACGCACAGGGGCACAGCCTGCAGGAGAGATGGCCAAGGGCTGGGCAGGGCTGGCAGGGCCAGAGGCACCCAGGCCTTTGTGCCCTGGGCTGGGCAGGGCCTCTGCAGGCCCCACAGAAGGAACTTTCCTTGCAGGGGCTGCACTTTGCTTCTGCCTCGGCCCTCCCTGAGCAGGCTGGCAGGGCTTGCAGGTTGGTGACATTTGTCCTTGCTGCCCCTCACATCCCACTGCCCCAGGAACAGCCCCGAGCCACCTGGGAGGGACAGGCCCTGCTGTGCCAGGCCTGGGCTCAGCCCTTGGCCTTTCTGCTGCCTCCAACCAGCCCAGGCCTTGCTCAGCATTGCAGTTCCCTGCTCACAGCCTTGGGCTCCTGCAATCCTGGCCTCAAGGATCTGCTCTCAGCAGTCCCTGGGGAGCCTTTGGCATTCCTGTCCTCAGTGGGGCCAGTGCTGTTCCAAGGGACCTGGAGTTTTGCTTCTGACTCCTTGAGCAGCTTCTTCAACCTTCTCTCAATGCCTGAGGGTCCTGGACTCAGCCCCAAATCCACCCTGGGGATCAGTAAAATACAGAAAGTTCTCAGGAGGTTCTTGTCTTCTTTCAATTGTCTTCAGGACTCCAGGGCTTGTGCACCTGACTGGAGTCAGTTTGGAGTTCTGTTAAGGAGAAAGATTTCAAAGTTCACCTCATGACTTCTGTTATTCAAGGGCATATTTTTTAAATTTCCAGTTAAGAGAAGAGCTGATAGAAACATTCCCCAGGTGATGTTGATGCTGGATGTCTCCTTAGGAGGTCTGGGCACAGAGAAGAATGAGCTCCTTGAGGGCTGGCCCTATTTGGACAACCTGCTCTTCCACCTCAACCTCACCATGTCTGACATCACCCACCTTTTGGGAGTGATCCTAAAACATTCATGAAAATCACTGGATTTTCTTTATAATTAAAATAGAATTAAAAAAAAAAAAGTTATATATGTATTTTTAATATTTATAATATTATTATTTTTGTTACCTTTTTAATATTAATATTGAAAACTCCATACATTTTTAGCAACCAAAAAAATTATTAGTCATTGCTTCATTAATTAATTGACCACTATTGGCTATTGATTTCTTCCTCTTTATGCTAATTAGTCTTTTTATTAGTCCTTTTGTATTCTTTTTAATCATTTTTTCCCACATGGTAAAAGTGGCCACTTTGAGGTACATGGAGACATTTCTTGGGCACATTTGGGGCAGTTTTGGTTCTGGGGATGGAATTTGGAAGGAAGCTGAGCGTCAGAAGGACACTTAGGGGCATTGAGAGGGTACTGAAGTAGTACTTAAGGATCCTGAGAGAAAATGTGGGCATCGAAGTGGCAACTGGAATTCCAGGGGGCACCTGGAGGACAGGAAGGGGAATCTGGGGCCCTTTGGGGTCCAGGCGGGCACTTGGGGGCTCTGATGGGGCTCTCTGGGGTGCAGGAAATGATGGGA
Source organism: Muscicapa striata striata (assembly GCA_030060385.1). NCBI lineage: Eukaryota > Metazoa > Chordata > Aves > Passeriformes > Muscicapidae > Muscicapa > Muscicapa striata. Next base: position 8,846 of record JAREIS010000928.1, read on the forward strand.
GTTGTAGGTGCAGGAATAATACGGTTTAATGGAACCACAGAGCATCACAGGAGTTCTCGGCACAGCTGCAATGTCTCTCGGTGTGGCACAGTGCATGACGGGACATGAAGTCAAGGCTGGAATGGCGCTCTACAGGAACAGTGGAGCATGATGGGAGCTGTAGTCCCGGAAGTGGCTCGAATCGGGTGTTTTGGGGTCTGGAAAAGCGCCTGGGGGGCACTTTTGCATCAGAGCTGTGACTAGAGGTCCTCAGGGGGGAACGTATATGGTTCAGGAGCACTTGGGCAGTGCTTGGGGAGCTCTAACTGGGTTCTTTAGGCCATGGGGCATGGCAGGAGTTTTAGGAGCAGAAATGTGTTAATGAGGGACTCTGAAGCTGCTGGGGATGAGAGGAGATGAATTCCCAGAAGTGGCTGTAATGGGCATCCATGAGGTTTGGAGTATTCAGAGGATTTGTGGACGCTTTTGAGGTGGTCCCAAATGGGCTCTGAGGGGGCACTTATGAATCCTGGATGGTCGGGGGACACTTATGGGACATGTGGAAGGTGGATACCAGGGGTTCTGTGGGGCACGGGGATGATGGGTGTTTTAGTCCCAGCTCCAATGGGGCTAAATCGGGCTGTGGGGCATGATGGGAGTTGTAGGCAAAAAGAAAAGATGGCACCGACCCCAGGCACCGCCCCTGCGTCCCCGATCCCTGGAATTGATTGGCTGCGGGCAGTGATGGGCAGAGGCAGGAGCAGCCCATTCAACCCCTCCAGTCCCTCCCAGGCCAGCCCAGTTATTCCCCAGTACACCCCAGTACATTTCCAGTGCCCCTCCAGTCCCAGTTCATCCCCAATGCAGCCCAGCGCAATTCCAGTGCCCCTACATGCCCTCTGAGTACACCCCAGTCCCTCCCAATAAACCTGAGTTCATTCCTATTCCCTTCCAGTTTCTTCCGCTGTCATCCATAGTACGCCCCAATGTCTCCCAGTCTTCCCCACAGTGTTCCCAGTTTGTCCCAGTATTGCCCAGTATCACTCCCAGTATGTTCCAGTATGTCCCAATGTCTCTCTGTGCACCCCCAGAGTCCACCCCAGTCCACCCAGATTCCCCCACCCCCAGCATTCCCCGTGTTTCCAGGTTGTCCCAGTCTTCCCCAGTATCACACCCAGCGTATCCCAGTGTCTCCCGTAGAGTTCCCACTGTTTCCCAGTATGGCCCAGTCCACTCCTGTATCACTCCCTCTATGTCCCAGTGTCTCACACAGGGTTTCCAGTGTTCCCAGTATTTCCCAGTTCTCCCCAGTGTTTCCAAGGAAACTTGAACTTCTCACATGGCACCCAAACCCAGCAGTGGGGTCAGTGCAGTGTCCATGGCCACAGGCCCTGGCAGTGGCCCAGTACAGGTTGGGATGATGATCCACCCTCACAGCTGGCCTAGGGCAGCTCTGCAGTGGCTTTGCTGGCACCTTGGGCTGGCAGACACCTGAGGAATGTGTCTGTTTGCAGTGGGGAACATTACAAGTTTTCCATTACTTCAAAAATTAAAAACCAAACCAAACAAACAAACAAGCAAACAAACAAAAAACCAAAAACAAAACAAAAAAACAACAATCAAAAAAATCAAACAAAAAAAAAGGAGAAACATCTCTTTTCCTGAGTGCAGCCAGTTCTCCAAGCAAAGCAGGTCCCAGCTGAGTGAGGGCAGACAGGATGAAGTTGAGCAATGTGGAGCAAGGCTGCCCACACTGGGTCAGACCTCAAGGCACAGCTTCTCTGAGCAGGCCAGACATCCTGAGGGGAGACCCTGGATCAATATCAATCACAGAACTCTGCAATCATCTCTGCTCTGATGAGAACAGTAATAAAATACACCCTTTAAAATAGGAATGGATATTTCTAAGAAGCTTTTTGAAATATTTCTCCATAACGGAAGTTGAAACTGTTGTAATGAACTGCACTGGACCAGGGGGAAATCAAGGCAGAGCCATTGTTTGTTAGGACTTATCCCAATGAGCCCCAGTGTGCATTTGGTGCTGCCAAGGAGCTCCAAATAATATTTTGGAAATATTGGCTCTCTCTCTGCAGCTCTGCCCTTGCTAGGAGCCAGGCCCAGCTCAGCAGCACAGACACAGCACAAGGACTTTAATGATCCTCGCAGGAGTTGGGGCTGAGTCCCTGGACATCAGTCCCTGACTGGGAGTTGAAGAAACCTCTCAAGAATTCAAAGTCAGATTCAAACTCCAAAGTTTCTCTTTTGTTTAGTGAGTCCTACTGATAAACATGAAGGAGAAGGTTTCCCAAGGGTTGAATTAGATCAGAAAATTGATGACAATGTTGTCAGGTTGAAAAAAATAGGGTAAAGGAAGAAAAGAAACCTCACAAAATTCAAAGTCAAATTCCAAGTCCAAAGTTTCCTGAAGTTCTAATGGATCCCACAGAGGGACATCGCTGAGAAAGTGTCCCCAGCTGCAGATTTCTTGTTTTTACATTATATTTTTAAAGTGTGGTGTAATTTCTTAATGATATATTTCTTAAACTTGAGCTTATTGCTTTTATGCTACATTTTTGGTGGGTGTTTTTCTCTTTCTGAATGAAGCAGAGAGACTGGACTTCTGAGTTGCTTTAGAAGGCCTTTAAGGTTTATTTTGTTGTTTTCTATACAGCCAGGAAGGTAAAGTTTGTCTCGCAGATGGTCACAACACGGCTTAGAAATCACAAGACTATGGTTACAAGGTCTTTTTAAGGATTTATTAACTAATAAAACACTCTCAACAGAGATATTTATGTTTCTAATTCAATACTAAGATATTTTGTCTTACTGACTCATACTACAGCGTGAACTTTCTTAGCCAATTATATCAGAACACACAAACTTCTTGTTACCTTTGTAACTACCTTTATTTTTTCCATGCATTTAATTCCAAAGCCAAACCTATCTCTACTCAACCATATTTATTTCTAAGCTTTTGCCTACAGACCGAATGTTCTGAGAATTCCTTGCATTTTGTATTCCAACAGTCAGGTTCCAGTTAGAGCAGAACTCTGGAGGAACTCATGACAGGTAGGGACAAACCAGGGAAAGGTGCCTCTGATGCTGAGCAAACCTGAATGTGTTTCAGGAATGCAAAGGGCCAAGGCTTGAGCCCCAGCCCCTGGCAGGGCACATCCTGTCCCTCCCTCATTGCTCAGGGCTCTTCCCGGGCCACTGGGCTCTGGGGATGTGCAATGCCAAGGGCAGGACCATGGGGCGGCCCCTGCCAGGCTGCTGAGCAGGGACAAGGAGGCAATGAGGCCCCAGCACAGCAAGGCTCACTTGTCCCCTGCTGGCCAAGGGCCCAGGGCCAGCAGCCATGGCCCAAGTGCTGCAGGAGTTGGCTCTGGCAGGGCCTTTCAGCTGCTGCCCATCCCTGTGCCCTCTGCAGCCCAGGCTGTCCTACAGTGTCCATGCCCTGAGCCTCTGTCCCTGCAGGCTGTCGTCATCCCCCGGCTGCCCCACCTGGCTGGCCCCTTCCTTTGCTGGCAGCTCTGTGTCCTGCCTGCCTCTGCCTGCCCACACAGAGCCTTGGACAACTTTCTTTCTCTTGATGTTTTCTCTACTTCAAAAGGATCCACCATCTCTGAAACCACCCTTCAATCCCCTCCAAGGCTCTCCTCTGCTGTCCTCAGTCTCCACTCCACTGAGCACAGAGCTCCTTTGTCCCTGTGCAGTATTCATGTGCTTGAGTTCTCCAAACACCACCTTTGGAGACCTTTGGGCCCTCTCCAGTGTGTTGGCAAATGAAAATTTCAGCTTGTAGTCTAAAAAATTCACCAGAGGAAAAAGACCAGCCAGACCTCTCTGCTCTGACTACTTCTGTCTGGGAGCAATCTGTGGCTAGATAGAATTTGGGAGGCTAAATCCAAATTTCGGCCCTGGCTCCCAGAAGAGAAGGGCAGTTCTTTTCCATAGGAAGGAAGGAACAGAGCTGCAGTGTTTGGTGGTAGATGGCAGTCTGCAGGAGGCCAAGGACAGCCAGAGCTGTCTGTCCTGGCAGATTTTCACTGGGAGAACCTTTGTATATAGGGAACTTTTCAGAGGTAGTATCAATTTAGCCATGGGCACCAGGAAAGATGGACAGTTCTTTTTCCTAGGAAGTATAGCACAGAGCCCCAGTGCTCTAGGGGCTGAGGAGAGGCAACCCTTGACATGCCAGGATCAGCCAGACATGTCACGTGGCCCCCAGGTGGCAAAGCCAGCCACTCCTGTTCTATGTCCGCTTGGTTCCATGGGGCCCCACAGTGTCACAATGTTCTCCTTGCTTCTGCAGTGTCACAGTGGCCCCTTGCTTCCAAGAGGCCCTGCAGGGTCACAGTGGCCCTTTGGTTCCGTGGGGCCCCACAGTGTCACAATGGTCCCCATGGATCCACGGTGCCCTGCAGGATCACAACAGCCCTTTGGCTGCACGAGGCCCTGTAATGCAACAATGGCCTCTTGGTTCCACAAAGCCCTGCTGCTTCACACCGGCCCCTTGGGACCCTGCTGCCCAGCAGTGCCACAGTGATGTCCTTGGTGCCACGGGGTCCCCACAGTGTCACAATGGTCTCCATAGGAAGGAAACAACTGAACCCCAGTGCTGCAGGAGCAGATAAGGGGTAGTCACCAGAGGCCAAGGACAGCCAGATTTGATGGTATTTGCAGATTTTGTCTCAGAGCAATCCCCGGGGAAATGGAATTTTCGTGGCAGAATACCATTTTCAGACATGGACATCTGGAGGAAAAGGACGGTTCTTTTCCAAAGGAAGGAAAACATGGAACACTGGTGTTTCAGAGGCAAATGAAAAGCGGCCATCAGAGGACAAGGACAGACAGACCTCTCAGTTCTGGCAGCTTTTGTCTGATAGCAATCTTTGGATATACGGAATTTCAGAGATGGAATCCTAATTTCAGCTATATCTGCTGAGGAGGGACAGCTTTTTTTCCATAGGAAGGAAAGCACTGAGCCGCAGTGTTTCAAAAGCAGGTGAGAGGCAGTCCCCAAGAGGCCAAGGGCAGCCAGACCTGTCTGTCCTGGCAGCTTTCACCTGGGAGCAATCCTTGGATGTAGGGAGTTTTGGAAGTGGAATCGTAGTTTTGGACATGGGCACCTGGTCGAGAAGGATGGTTTTTTCCTACAGGAAAGAGAAGTGTGAAGTCCAAGTGTTTTGGCAGAAGATGACAGGTGGCCACCATAGGCCAAGCCAGCCAGACCAGTCTCTCCTGGCACCTTTCAACTGGCAGAAATCCTTGGACATAGGGATTTTTGGAGGTGGAATCTCAATTTTGGTTTTGGGTGCCTGGAATGGAAGGAGAGTTCTTTTCATTAGGAAACACCCCAGTATTTTAAAGGCAGATGAGAGCCAGCCCTCGGGAAGCCAAGGCCAACCAGACCTGTCAGTCATGGCAGCTTTTGTCTGGGAGCTGTCCTTGCATACAGGGAATTCTGGAGGCAGATTCCCAATTTTGGCCATGGGTAACCTAGAGGAGAATGACGGTTCTTTTCAATAGGAAGGAAAGTCCAGAGCCCCAGTGTTTCAGTAGCAGATGAGAAGAGACCCTCAACATGCCAATGTCAGTCAGATCTGTCAGGTGGTCCTTAGGAGGCCCAGCCAGCCAGACCAGTTCTGTGTTTCCTTGGTTCCATGGGACCCCACAGTGTCACAGTGTTCTCCTTGATTCCATGAGTCACTGTAGTGTCACAATATTCTCCTTGTCATAATATTTTCCTTATCACAATATTCTCCTTGCCACAATATTCTCCTTGCTTCTGTAGTGTTACAAAGGCCTCTTGCTTCCATAAGGTCTGGCAGTGTTACCAATGGCCCTGGGCTCCATGTGGCCCTGCTGTGTCACAATGGTTCTTGTGAAAATGGTTCTCTGCTCCTTGGTTCTACAGGCCCCACAGCTTCATCACTGGTCCTTGGTTCCATAGAGGTCCAGAGTTTCACAAGGGTCCCCCTGACTCCATGAGGCACCAGAGTGCCACAATGGTCTCTTTGGTTCCATGAGGTTCCATAGTGTCTCCATGGTGTCCCAAAACCCGCATTGTCACCACTGACCCATGGTTCCATAAGGTTCTGCAGTGTCACCATGGTCACTGTCAGAGGCTGAATGAGATCAATGTCCCAGACCCCTCGGGATGAGCTGTCAATCAGTCACAGAGTGGGCTGGTGCTGACCCAGGCTCTGATTGCCCCAGCAATCACATGTCCCACCTGGGGGGAGGCCCACAAAGGCCCAGGGGCTCAAAACATGGAGCAGGCGCTCAGCCCATGGTCTGTACCCTGCCTTCTCCTGGGGTCTGTGTCTCACCCACACTGGAACCCGAGGAGATGGTAGCCATATGTGTGTCTTTCTATAGAGCTTCTGTCTTTCTGTCTGTCTCTTTCCTCTCCTAATGCTCTTTATATGGAACAGTTCTGGGTACCTCAACAACTGAAGTGTTTAAAGGTTTCTAGGTTAAATAGGCTAAGTTAATGAACTTCCGGATAAGTGTTTTATGTTGCATTGGATGTTGTATTTAAGCCTTTTCCAAAAATCTTTGGTTTTCTATACTTTAGCAGTAACATTTTGGTGTATTTTTTACCTCTTGAGAATATCTGGTTGGTGTTTCACCTGTGCACCAAATTTGAGTAAAGGAATCTTTGGTCACGCCCAGCATTTCAATGTTCTGGGGCGATACAGTCCCACAGGCCCACAATGACCACTCATTTCCATGAGCATCTGGAGTGTCACACAGGTTGATGCCATTTGTCCTTGCTGCCCCTCACATCCCACTGCCCCAGGAACAGCCCCCAGCCACTCAGGAGGGACAGGCCCTGCTGTGCCAGGCCTGGGCTCAGCCCTTGGCCTTTCTGCTGCCTCCAACCAGCCCAGGCCTTGCTCAGCATTGCAGTTCCCTGCTCACAGCCTTTGGCTCCTGCAATCCTGGCCTCAAGGATCTGCTCTCAGCAGTCCCTGGGGAGCCTTTGGCAGTCCCTGCCCTCAGTGGGGCCAGTGATGCTCCAAGGGACTTGGAGTTTTGCTTCTGACTCCTTGAGCATCTTCTTCAACCTTCTGTCAGTGCCTGAGGGTCCTGGACTCAGCCCCAATCCACCCTGGTGGTCATTATAATAAAGAAAGCCAGCAGGAGTTCTTTGTCTTCTTTCAATTGTCATCGAGTCTTCAGGGCTTGTTCAGCTGCTTGGAGTCAGTTTGGAGTTCTGTTAAGGAAGAAGATTTCAAAGTGCATCTCATGACTTTCTTTTCCTCAAGGGGATGTTTTTTTATTTTTCATTTCAGAGGGAAACTGATAGAAGTATTCCGCAATTGATCTTGATGCTGGATGTCTCCTCTTGAGCTCTGGGCACAGAGAAGAATGAGCCCCTTGCAGGCTGACCCAGTTGGGACAGCCTGCTCTTTAGCCCCAACCTCACCAACTCATGAAATCTCCAACCTGGGAGTGACAACCAAAAATATAAAAAAAACCTCATAAATTTCTTTTCAGTAAAAAAATGTTATTAAGTAATAAAATTGTATTTTTCTGAGATATAATATTACTATTCTATACATTTTATCCTAATTTTTATAATTATGTTAATAATCTTTACATTATTAGCAACCAAATAAATTATTGGTCATTGTTTCTAACGAACAGAATTCCCTTAATAATTAAGCTCCATTGGTTATTGATTTCTCCCTCTTTAAGATAATTCCTAACATTTGTAATCATTTTGTCATCTTTATTATCAACTTTTTCTCAGACAGGATCAAGGTGGGAAGTTCAGGGTCTAGGGCGAGATTTCTGGCACACATTCGGAGCAGTTTTGGATCTGGTGAATGAATTTAGCAGCAAGTCTCAGCTTCAGAGTGGCACTTGGGGGTCCAGAGGTGCCCTTGGTTGTCATGGAGGGGAATCTGGGACTGTTCAGGGTCCGGGCGGGCACTTGGTGGGCTCTAACGGGGCTCTGTGGGGCGCGGGGCATGATGGGAGTTGTAAGCACAGGTATTGTACCATCTTAAGGGGCTGCAGAGCATCATGGGAGCTCTAGGCTCAGCTGCAGTGTCTCTCTGGGAGGCGCGGGGCATGATGGGGGATGATGTCTCAGCTGGAATGGCGTTTTACCGGAACCGTGGAGCATGATGGGTGCTGAAGTCCCGGAAGTGCATCTTGCGGAGTGTTTGGGGTCCGGGAGGGCACTTCAGGGACACTTTTGCCTCTGAACGGCAACTTGAGGTCTTCAAGGGGGAATGTATACAGTCCGGGAGAGCTTGAAGGGATCTTGGGGAGCTCTAACTGGGCTCTTTAGGGCATGGGACACGGCAGGAATTTTAAGGGACTGACTGGGTTATGAGGTGCTTTGAGCTCGTGGGGGATGGCAGGAGATGAATTCCCAGAAGTGGCTGTAATGGGCATCTGTTGGGTTGGGAGCATTCAGGGGATGCTTGGACGCTTTTGGGGGGGGTCCTGAATGGGCGCTGAGTGGGAACGTAGGGATCCTGGAGAGTCTGGGGGACACTTACGGGGCAAGTGGGGGGATACCGGGGGTTCTGTGGAGCACAGGGCATGGCGGGCATTGTAGTCCCGTCTGCAATGGGGCTCCATCAGGCCGCAGGGCATGATGGGAGTTAGAGGCAGAAAGGAAAGATGGCGCCGACTCCAAGCACCACCCCCAAAGCACCGATCCCTGGCAGTAAACCTCCTTGGTGGCACCTTTGGCTGGCACACAGCTGAGAGATGTGCATTTTTTCAGTGGGGAAAATTAGGAGTTTTAGATTGCTTTAAGAAACAAAAAGGAAAACTTCTCTTTCCCTGAGTGCACCTAGCTCTGGAAGCAAAGCAGGTCCCAGGTGAATGAGGATGGACAGGATGGCAGTGGGGAATGTGGAGCAAGGTTGTCCACACTGGGTCAGACCTCAAGCTCAGCTTTTCTGAGCAGGCCAGACCTGAGGAGAGACCCTCGATCAATATCTATCACTGAATGCTGCAGTCACCTCTGCTCCAAAGAGAACAGGAATAAAATACATCTTTTAAAATGGGAATCTATATTTCTCAGAAGCTCTTTGAAATATTTCTCCGTAACTATCATAGGAAGTCTTCCTAATGAATTCTACAAGACCAGAAGGAAATCAAGGCACAGCTGTGGTTTGTTAGGAAACCCCTCAAGAACTCCAAGTGAGAATCAAACTCCAAAGTTTCTTCAAGTTTTAATGGGTCCCAGGGAGAAAGAGAACTGGAGCCAGAGATGACAGGTGGGGACAAAGAGAAGGTCCTGCTAGCCACAACATTCCCTATCCATGGGACTCCCAGGGGTTGGATGACAGAAGTGGTGGGGATGGGTGTGGAGACAAAGTGTGATTGATTGTCAGCCATGAAGGGTCTTGATTTTCATATTTATTCAGACTGCATGAGAAGGTGCAGGGGGTCAATATCAATTGGACATTGCTGGTATCAATCTATAAATATGCAAAAGAAAACTTATCAGGACAAAACACTTCTCTCTGCAATGCTTTATAATGCTAATATAATATGCAGTATATTCACTTTGTTTACACTTCTGAAATCTACCTAATTAACCACAGAAGAATTGAAAATTTAAATTATTCCTGGGGGCATTTATTGTTTGAGTGTTTTGAAGAAATGTTTATGAGCCTTTGTCACTGAATTCCCAAATTGAAGAGCTCAAGAAAGAAGAGTTCAATTTTAAGTTTGTTGTGGATTTAGCCTTGGCCAAATCGCCAGTGCATCCACTAGAATTATTTACTCATTTACTGCTGTGAGATAGGATTAGGAGGAAGGCAAATCAGGCTCCCCCCACAACTTCTTTTCTTTCATACTGATAACGTACAGAAACACATCAGTCAGTTTACCATCTCTAAAAATAGCTATTCACCAATGATGTTCTATTTGTCCAATTTATCAAACAACAAGGTTAAATTTAGCAGCAATTTTTTTAATAGCAGCAATTGTATATAAATGGATACAATCAAAGTATATCAAATACATATATTTGAGTATATACAAAATTTGACAGTGAGTAATTTCGTATAATTGAGGTTTGAATAAAGCATAAGCAAAACTGAGCAGGGGTACACTGACTGGGGGTACAGGTAGGGGCTTGCCCTTCCTCCCGTACCAAAGCAATCAAAATAAAAATCCTACTTACATACTGTATGTTAATACATATTTATACAGAATGTTCTGGAAAGCTCCTCCTAATTTCTATTCCTAAAATCTATGTCACTATGTTACGTAGTCATGCTCTACTAGTAGTTAGGGGTGTCTCATCCTTTCTGGGGTCTTCTTTCCGATGAATGCTCTGGGTCTTCCTTGTGTTCGCTGAGTGACCTTGCAGGTAGCGCAAGAGCACTAAGCTTTGGGTAATGTAACTAAGCATATGTTCCCACAACAAACCCTATTTCAGTGTCCAATACCTGGAATCATCCCAGTTTGGCCCATTCCAAGTTCAAAAATATTTATTTCTGGCTGCTGTTATCAAACCTACATCCTTCTTCTAATACTCCCACCGAACATCTGGAGGATTTCATCTGCTTTGTTTAACTATTTTCTTTTTTCTTTTTTTTTTTTTTTTTTTTTTTTTAACAATTGAATACAATTTTCTATTGATATGAAGCAACAATTTTGTTAATACAGTTACAATTTAGCAAGAATCACATTTATCCTGCGACAGAAACAGAAGAAATAGAAGACGCAGAGAGAAAGACAAAAAAATTGCACACACACACAGCTACCAACTCCTGGATTCCAGTGGTGCTCAGATAGAAATTCCAAGAGGAGGTAGGATCAAGATATGTGCTTGCCTAGTGGTCAGCCTTAAATTCTTTTTAGTCCTTCTGGATCATTCTTCCAGGTGAGACTTATGGTCATTTGGTCACTCAAGAGCTGGGCTGGGGCTCCAGGGTTCGGTGTGGAGCATTTCCTTTGGTGTGACACAGAGCCCAGGAGAAGGCAGGGTACGGATCATGGACTAAAAGCGTGTTCCGTGTTTTGAGCCCCTGGGCCTTCATGGGCCTCCCCCCAGGTGGGACTTGTGATTGCTGGGGCAATCAGGGCCTGGGTCACCACCAGCCCACTGTGTGACTGATTGACAGCTCATCCTGAGGTGTCTGGGACATTGATCTCACCCAGCCTCTGACAGCGACCATGATGACATTGTGGAGCCTCATGGAACCATGGGTCAGTTGTGACAATGCAGGTCCAAGGACACCATGGAGACACTGCAAAACTTCATGGAACCATGGGTCAGTTGTGACAACATGGCAGCAGATCCAAAGGCACCATGGAGACACTGCAGAATATCATGGAACCGAAGAGACCATTGTCACTCTTTTGCCTCATGGATTCTGGGGGACCATTGTGAGACTTAGGACCCCTATGGAACCAATGGTCAAGGATGAAGCTGTGGGGCCTGTAGAACCAAGGAGCCATTGTGGCACTGAAACATGGAGAAATAAAATTAAAGAGTTAAGGGTAAAAATACAGGAGGATGCTTTAACTAGAAGGCAGGTGTTGCAATCCACTCAACTTGAGCAGGAGTCGTGATGCTTCGTTCAACCTGAGGGTACAAAAGACAAAAAGCAGAGAGACTCAAGTTTTATCCAGCAGCAAGCAGCAATGCAGTTTATTGCGTGCCAACAATTCAGCTTTGCGATAGAGAGGAAAGAGAGAGAGAAAGAGGCAAAGGAAACTAAGTAAAAAGGGGGGGAGAGAGAGAGAGAATAGGGATATAGCTACCAACAGATGGGACACATCCTCGTGGTCTTCAGCCGATGGACGCATCTTTAATCTGTTGGGGAAAAAGAGGTCTCAAAGTCTTTTAAGGAAGTCATTTTTTGCGTTCTTTTCCAAAGCAAGTGGCCTCTGGCCAAAAGGTGGAGAGATTTATGGACTATTGTATGTGGAGATCCTCGCTCAAAAAACAGGTGCAGGAACAGGGCGCTATAACCAGTACCCTGCTCAAGAGCAGCGCACCATGGCAAGCACCAAGCACACCTACAAACAGTCCTGGGCAAGCATCCACCTCGGCCAGGCCAGAACTCAGGTCCAGAGTGAGTGGTGGGGTCCTGGGGTCTCAGTCTCTGATGATGGTCGTGAGGCAGATCAGGGAAACTTCAGACCAACTCTTACAGGTGGTGACAAGACTCTATGAGTGCTTATCATTTGCTGTCTTTGCAGAAACAGGAGCACAGAGCAAGGCTACAAGGTAAGATAGAGGGCCAAGAATGCGCAAACAGGATGGAAGAGCAAGGCCCCTTCCAGATAAGGGGGATTCCTTAGACCCCAAGCCAGCGAAAACCTATATCAAGGTCTGGAGAGTGACTAAAATCTAATAAGTGAAAAGAAGGCGATGTGAAAAGTTCAACTGAGAGGAAGACTCTTTACTTCATCCCAAAGACCCCAGATGACCACCAGAGCAACCAACAAGGAGCAGTGTGCAGTCACAAAGAGGCGTGGAGCTAATTTTAATACGGAGCAGGGACAGGCGGGGTTAGGAAATGAATATGTGTTAGGCACATTGTGCAATCCTAGTTTGTAGAGAATATAGAGATGCTATCCACCATGCACCTCAGTGCTGAATAAAATAAATACCTATAACTTACTTTGTGGGTTATAAAGTTTTGTCATGAATCAATCTGGGTGACCCCACTGCTCCCCTGAGATTTTGGGGTGCCCTGTTTGCCCCCCTCAGAGCTGGACCTGGTTCAGAACTCCGTCTTCACCGACCCCACAGACCAAAGTGTCTGAGTGTGCTTGCGCTGCATCCTCTCCCAAGGTAACTCAGGGCTCCCTCCCATCCCTGGGGCTCTCACCTGGAGTTTTGGGCTACCCCTGAATGTTGGGGTGCCCTCTGACAGCCCGCCCTCCACTGCTGAGGGTCATCTGTGTGCATGTCAACCGGGAGGATGAAACAGTGGCCATCATCTTCTCCCAGCCTGTCAAGGTGAGACAGGATGCTTGAATGCTCCAAACATCACCTGGATATCCCCAAAAATCACCTGGGTACACCTGGGTACTCCCAGAAATCACCACGTGCACCTGAGTACCCCTTGGACATTTGAATCTACCAAAAACCCTGGGATCCCCTGTGGGAGAAACAGGACTTCTGGACAGCAAGCCAATATGATTATGCAGAAGTCGATTTACTGTTTACTTTTTAGCCCTAGTTATATATTCTAAAAATACTATCTACATGATCATGCATTTCTTGATTGGTGGTTCTATGGTGTTCACATGCTCTGCACGAGTCCCCTAGAGGCAATGATTGGTGATTGTCAAAAGCTTCACTGCCTACCTTTATCTTGGGTTTTCTAATCTCAGCATTCTGTTTTTCAGCTCCTTCTCTCCTGATTTAGCACAGTTCATGTTTCAGTAGCCTTGAAGGGTCTCAACAAGTTGTTGAAAAACACCTAAAAATGGCTCATCCCATGCACCTATTATAAACACTGGTCTAAACTAAGAAATATACAGATAACAGCTAGGCGTGTGAGAGAACAGTAAAACATGCAGAAAAACAACTAGGCAGCAAAACATGGAGAAAAGCAGCTAAATATAGTTTGGCTGGTGCACACAATACAGAGCAAGGCCTGGATTTGTTTAGACATGTCCACTGTGGCCTAAACTTTTTCAGTATTACCACAGTCCCCCAAAATTGGTGTCCCTAAATCCTCATTATTTTGACAGGGTAGACTTGATGTCCTTAAAAATCCCTTTTGACTGTAATGCTAGACCTGGTATCCCTCAATCCCTATTTATTTCAATGGGGGAGACCTGGTGTTCTGTTAATTCAAATTTATCTCCCTAATCCTTCCCAGTGGACCTAGTTATGACCCAGTGCTCCCAGAATAGCTCCCAGTTTGACTGATTTGCCCTGGATCCTGGAGCAGAAATTCCCAGAAATCAGGCCAAGATTTCCCCAAATTACCCCACATTTCCCCATTTTAGCACCAAATTTCTGCAAAATCCTTACTGACGTTAAGGATAGACCTGGTGGCAGAAGGGTCTCCTTGGTTCCACGAGGTCCTGCAGAGCCCCTTGATTTAATGAGGCCTCAAAGTGTCATCATTGCCTCCAGGATTCCATGAGGCCTTGCAGTGTCACAGTGGACCTTTGGTTCCATAGGGCCACGAAGTGTCACAAGAGTCTCTGTGATTCCATAAGGCCCTTCAGTGTCACAACAGACCATGGATTCCATGAGACCCCTCAGTGTCACAATGGCCCCTGGTTTCATTGAGCCCCACAGTGTCACTATGGTTTCCTTTGGCCCTGAAGAGCCAAAATGGCCCTTTGATTTGACAAAGCCTTAAATTGTCAAAATGGCCTCTGTGATTTCATGAGGCCCTGCTGTGTCACAATGGACCCTTGCCTCCCTTATGCCCCATAGTTTTACAATGGTCTCCTTGGATCTGTAGTGTGAGAATGCCCCTTTCACTGAAAGAGTGATTGGGCACTGGAATCTTCTGCCCAGGGAGGTGGTGGAGACACCTTCCCTGGAGGCATTTTAAAAATGCCTGGACATGGCACTCAGAGCCATGGTTTACTTGATGAGGTGATGTTAGGTCATAGGTTGGACTTGATGGTCTCACAGGGGTTTTCCAACCTTTTAAATTCTGTGATTCTGATTCAAAATAGTCTTCATTGTTCCATGAGGCCCTGCAATGCCACAATGGACCTTGAGTTTCATGAGTCCCCACAGTGTAACAATGGGCCCTGGTTCCATGAGGTTCCTCAGTGTCACAATGGTCTCCTTGGATCCACAGTGTCACAATGGCCGCTTGGTCACAATGGACTTCCGGTTCCATGAGCTTTCCTACTCTCAGTAACAGTTCTGCAGTGTCACCATGGACCCTTTGTTCCACGAGGTTCTGTGGTATAACATGGTCACTTTGGTTCTCTGAGGTTCCGCAGTGTCACAATGGACTCCTTGGCTCTGTGAGGCCCTGCAGTGTCACAATGCACCCATGGTTGCAGGAGGTTCCACAGTGCCACCATGGCCTCCTTGGATCTGCAGTACAACAATGGACTATTGGTTCCATGTGGCCCCACAGTGTCACAAAGGGCCCTTTGTTCCATGAGGCCTTTCTCTGTCACAATGGGCTTTTGGTTCCATGAGGTTTCTCAGTGCCACAATGGTCTCCTTGGATCTGCAGTGTCACAAGGGACCATAGGTTCGATGTAACCCCACTCTGTTGAAATGGATTTTGGTTCCATGAGCTCCCACAGTGCCAAAAGGCCCCTTTGCTCCTTGAGGCTCCATAGTGTCACAGTTGACACCTTGGTCTGTGAGGCTCTGCTGTAACCAAATCTCAGAAATATCAGAATAAGAGTCCTGAACACAAATTTCATGTTAAAGAGGGCGTCATTTTTTCAGGCCTCAGGTCCAATGTGGGATAACTCCTAACCTTTCGTGGACATGTGATTCTACAAGTGTGTTTCATATATTTAGTCACTACATGCGTGTTAGAATTTCCCCATTTCCATAAAACCCACAACGAGTTTCCTAGTTCAATCCTTGTTTTCTCTATCACTGCAACGTAGAGCCAGATGTTTTTGTCACTTTCCATCATCCCTGCTGAGAAAGCACCCCATCATGCTTTGTTCCTGTGCTAGAAGTTCACAGGCACAGTAAAAACGGAAAGAACCTTTTTGGTATCAAGGCCAAGGCTTTGTGTGGCCAGGCAGAGGCAGGCAGGACACAGAGCTGTCAGCAAAGGAAGGGGCCAGCCAGGTGGGGCAGCCGGGGATGACGACAGCCTGCAGGGACAGAGGCACAGGGCAGGGACACCGTAGGACAGCCTGGGCTGCAGAGGGCACAGGGATGGGCAGCAGCTGAAAGGCCCTGCCAGAGCCAACTCCTGCAGCACTTGGGCCATGGCTGCTGGCCCTGGGCCCTTGGCCAGCAGGGGACAAGTGAACCTTGCTGTGCTGGGGCCTCATTGCCTCCTTGTCCCTGCTCAGCAGCCTGGCAGGGGCCGCCCCATGGTCCTGCCCTTGGCATTGCACATCCCCAGAGCCCAGTGCCCTGGGAAGAGCCCTGAGCAATGAGGGAGGGACAGGATGTGCCTTGCCAGGGGCTGGGGCTCAGGCCTTGGCCCTTTGCATTCCTGAAATACATTCAGGTTTGCTCAGCATCAGAGACACCTTTCCACTTGTTTGTCCTCACCTGTCATGAGTTCCTCCAGTGTTCTGCTCTATCTGGAACCTGGGGACATCTTCACACTCGTATTCCTCTGCGGAAGCCATTAAAACTTAGAGAAACTTTGGAGTTTCAATTTAATTTTGAGTTTATGAGAAGTTTTTTGAGCACTCTCTCAGGGGCTGTGTCTGATGTAAACAGTACCAAAGCCCAGAGAGGATTATTAAAGTCCTTGTGCTGCATCTGTGCTGCTGAGCTGGGCTGGGCTCCTGGCACAGAGGGAACTCCCAAGGAAAACCAAGAAGAGCTTCAAAAAGACATTTCTGCTGAGGAGCAGGTCCTCTCCCAGCCCAGCAGGGCTGAGGGCACTGCCTGCAGGCACTGAGGGGACAGGAGCCAGGCACAGACAGGCTAAAGGCAATCAGCACTGGGGAGACATTGAGCTGAGCCTTCACTTGGGGAAACATCTTCACAGCCCTGGACATGGTGAGTCTGTGGGTGCAGGGCAATGTCCCCTGTGCTCCTGGAGGGATCTCCTGGAGCCAGCACAGCCCACAGCCTGGGGGATGTGTCAGGAGTATTCTCCCAGTTTCTCTGAGGCACAGGAGGAGGAGGAGGATGAGGATGTGCTGCAGAGCAGGGCTGCCCTGGGCACCATCAGAGGGACAGGGCAGGACGGCTCCTGCTGCCAGGGCTGGCTGCAGGGGGTGAAGTTGGGGCTGCAGCCAGGGCTGCCCAGGGCTGCTCAGGGCTCTTGGCCAGCCCCGGGGATGTGCCACCTGCCAGGGGCAGCTCTCAGCCTGCCTGGGAGCTCTGCATGGACGGTGGAGGGGAGCTGTGGGTGCAGGGAGTGACTCCTGCCAGGGCAGGTCCTGCTGTGTGCTCAGGGTGCTGTGTGGGTCAGGGCTGCTCAGAGCTTCAGCTCAAGCCCAGGACATTTCTGGGAGGACTTTCCATGAGCTCATTCAGGGCAGGAGTTTCCTGCTTTCCTGAACCTGTTCTTCCACTTTTCCCAGGCACAGATTATGGGAATGGAAACTCAGCTGTGCAGGGTAGAGCAGGGGCTGAGCCTCTTAAACCATCACAGTGAATTTTCCTGGGACCCTCAGCAGGTGCCTCCACCTCCCCAGCCTCCAGATCCATCCAGCAACACCTTTCCATGATGCCCAGGACTGGGGAAGCTGTTCTTTAATCCCTGCAGCCCCGAGCAGCTGCAGGGCAGAGCTGGCCCAGGGGTTGGGCTGGGCTGGGCTCTGGCAGGGAAGGAGCCCGGGGCCACAGGAACAGCTCGGGCTGGGACAGCTGCAGCAGCAGAGCCATGGGCAGGGAGGGAGGGAGGCAGTGCTGAGGGAAGCCCTGCTGCAGGGCAGATGTGGCACCTGCCAGCCCTGCCCTGCGGGGCAGACACTGCCCTGAGCAGCACAGCTCTGGTGTCCCCTCCCAGCCAGCACAACCCTCAGCCGAGGGCTCGGGGCCTTCAGTGGCTTCCTGGGCTGTCAGAGCAGTGCCAGACATGAAGGGCATCTCTCCTGCCATGTGCCATTCCCTGCTGACCAGGGCCTGAGGGCCACTGTCCTGCCCTGGTGCTGCCTGGGAGGGGCGGTGCAGGGCTGGCCAGGGAAAGGCTTTTCCTCAGGGCTGGCTCTCTCTCTCCTTGCCTTGCCCAGGAGCTCCTGGCATTGCTGACAGGCTCTCTGCGAAAGGCAGTTCCAGCTGCAGGCACAGGCCCAGCCCTTGGTCTCCGCCTGTGCAGGCTGAGCACAGCAATGGGATGTCCCAGCTCCCTGTGCCTTGGGAGCTCTGGGCAAGGCAGCCTGGGAGGCTGGGAATGAGCTGATTCTCCCTGACTTAGGGAAAGGCAGGAGCCACTTTGTGTGCCAGGGATCCCTCTGCTCTCAGCAGTGTCTCCTGGCTTTCCAGGGTAACACAAGAGGGAAGCTCAGAAAGGTGCAAGTCCAGGGAAACTCAAAGAGCTTGCAGGGACAGAGCAGCTTCCCTCAGTCTGCACTAAGCCTCAGACAATCCTCCTGCCTCACTGGACTCTGTTCTCCCCTCTGTGCAGCACAATCTCTCGTTCTGCCTTCTGTTATCCCCATTCCTTAACCCAGGAATCTCCTCTGCCTTAGGAGAAGATTCTATGTCCAAGTTCAAACACAGCACTGGCTCCTGCCCCCCTGTTCCCCTGCACTGACGTAGGGTTCTGGGCTGACTTCCAGATGTCCTGCAGGTCAAGGTCTGGCTCCTCACACAACATTGGCCAGCAGCAATCAGGGCTCCAGAGAGCAAGGTGAAGGAAGGTCTCTGAGACAAAGACAAGGGATAGGTGTTTAGTGGCAGAGAAGGGTCACTGAGAAAGAACCTCGACTGTCCTATGAGAAATCTCCTCTCAATTGTCACTTTTTTTCCTTCTTCATCAAGGTGGAATGTGCAGACACAGCAAATGTCCAACAGCAGCTCCATCAGCCACTTCCTCCTGCTGCCATTGGCACACACGCGGCAGCTGCAGCTCCTGCACTTCTGCCTCTTCCTGGGCATCTCCCTGGCTGCCCTCCTGGCCAACGGCCTCATCATCAGTGCCATAGCCTGCGGCCACCACCTGCACACCCCCATGTTCTTCTTCCTGCTCAACCTGGCCCTCAGCGACCTGGGCTCCATCTGCACCACTGTGCCCAAAGCCATGCACAATTCCCTCTGGGACACCAGGAACATCTCCTATGCAGGATGTGCTGCACAGGTCTTTTTCTTTGTCTTTTTCCTTACAGCAGAATTTTCCTTTCTCACTGTCATGTGCTACGACCGTTACCTCTCCATCTGCAAACCCCTGCACTACGAGACCCTCCTGAGCAGCAGAGCTTGTACCCACATGGCAGCAGCTGCCTGGGCCAGTGGCTTTCTCAATGCTCTGCTGCAAACAGCCAATACATTTTCCCTGCCCTTGTGCCAGGGCAATGCCCTGGGCCAGTTCTTCTGTGAAATCCCCCAGATCCTCAAACTCTCCTGCTCACACTCCTACCTCAGGGAACTGGTACTCATTGCAGTTGGTGCCTGTTTAGTATTTGGCTGTTTTGTGTTCATTGTTTTCTCCTATGTGCAAATCTTCAGGGCTGTGCTGAGGATCTCCTCTGAGCAGGGACGGCACAAAGCCTTTTCCACCTGCCTCCCTCACCTAGCTGTGGTCTCTCTTTTCATCGTTACTGCCACATTTGCCAACCTGAAGTCCCCATCTGTCTCCTCCCCATCCCTGGATCTGGCACTGTCAGTTCTGTACTCAGTGGTGACTCCAGCCCTGAACCCCCTCATCTACAGCCTGAGGAACCAGGAGCTCCAGGCTGCAGTGTGGACACTGATGACTGGATGCTTTCAGGAACATTGAACTGCTGGCCAGTTACTGCAAATCACATATAATAAAAGTCATCTTTGATACTTCTTGTTGGTTTAATTTGGATGTTCTTCTACTTTTTTTTTACCCTTTTTTAATACTGTCTACAAAGAAACGTCATTGTTTGTACCATTTCTGATTTGGTTTCACTCCACTGAGTGCTCCACTGTGGCCACAGACTGTGACAATGTGGGGCTGCACTCTCAGGGGCCTTAAATTAACTAAAGAATTGTGGACACCATTGAAGCCCCAGGCTGAAAATTGTAAGGCCTGAGGCCTTTTTCCTTCCTCATGCTAAAGAAAATCTTTCCCAGGCCTGAGACAGTTTCTCTGCTCCTGCCTGAGCCTTCCAGGGTGATAAACCTTGGGAAAAACAGAAAGGAATCCACAACAAGATTAGCACCTGGTGTTTTCTGGAAAGCAAGGAAAAAGAGTTCTCACGATCCGTGAGAACGTTCTGATTTCTTCTGCTATCCAATGGATGGCTGTTCCTTTTGCAGCTTGCGATCCACACTATAAAATTGGCTCGCTGTCACAATAAAATCGCTTCTCTTTGCTCTCAAGCTTGAGGAGTCTGTGTCATTATTTTGTGTGACCATAGCGCGTATAGCGACAAAGAATCTCACAGCAATATTTTCAGTAGAGATCCCCATTTTATTCCCTTCTCTGGAGCTGCAGCAAGAATGTCTATGTACACAGCTGGGGCAGATCAGTGCTGGCACAACAGCTGTGCCCAGTAGCAGCAGCACTTGGTGTTGCCAGTGCTGCTCCCGTGCCACTGCCCCGCTGCCCTCCTGCCTCTCGTGTTGCTGCAGGGCCTGAGTGCTCTCGGGGCCGGGCACAGCCCTGGGGGTGGCAGTGCCGGGGCTGCAGCAGGGACAGGCCATGGGCACTGCTGGGGCAGCGCTGACGCCTCAGGGCAGGGCCTGGGGGCTCCAGGCTCCTTGCCCAGGCTCTCTCCAGAACACTTGGCCAGGCCAATGCTGAGCAGAGAAAACCCCCATGAGCAGCCCCAGGCTGGCCGTGGGCAGGCTGGGAGCAAACAGCATGGCTGGGGCTCTGCAAGGGCCCTGCAAGGGGGAGACCCTGGCAAGGAGCAGCAGAGCAGGGGCTGATCCATCCCCACTGCACTGGACCCCCCAGGGCAGCGTCACAGAGCGTCCTCATGCACCTGCCAACAACATCCTCCCTCTGCAGCCCTGGCCTCTCCCCCAGCTCACACAGGGGCCACATCCTTGCAGGCACAGACACGGCAGCACTGGCTCAGGAGTCCCTGTTTGCATTGCACAGAGCAGGCGTCAGCACCTCCATGGTGCTGCTGTGGGGAGATGGAGCTGAATGAGCACAAATGCCATCAACCCCTGGGGCCAGTAGGGGCTGGGGGACGGGAGGGAAACCACTCAGGTTTGTTGTGGCCTCTGAAGTCAGCTAGAAAGTTTGTTCCCATGAGCTGTGAGTTTCCTGTCCCACTGCAGACGTTGTTGGTCAGAGCCAGAGCTGCCTTGCAGCCATCCTCAATTTGCCCTGAACATTTCCTTTCCTTCACCTTTGCTTTCTTTACACTTTCACAATCAAGATTTCTTTCTATTCCCCATCTCTCTCCCTTCCCCTTCAAGGAGTTCCTCTCTGTTTGCACTTCCCTCTCTGGCCTCACTTCTCCTTTCAGCTCCTGATTTGACATCATTGGAACATCCCTTGAGGAGCAGGATCATCCTACAAGTGCTTCAGGAATTGTCTGCAGGGTCCTGCAGTGCCTCGTGCTGCTCCCTTGCCAGAGGCACCACAGGCCAGGGGGGCACATCTGGGCTGGTGTGTCTCGGTGTGGGGCTCCCTGTTCTGGGCAATGAGGAGGGGCTGGAGAGGCTCTGCAGGACTGACAGGATGGGCTTTGGGGCCTATGTGGAGAAGCTGAGGGACCTGGGCTGCTGGACCTTCTGAAGAGGAGGCTCAGGGCTCATCCTGCAACTGCTCCAAGGATGGTTTCAGAGAATCATGGAATTTGGCAGGGCTGGAAAAGATTTTGGAGGTCATCGAGTCCAACCCGTGCCCTGACACCACCTTGTCTCCCCTGAACCTCCTGTTCCTAGGATAAACGTCCCCAGCTCCTTCAGCAGCTCGTCACAGAACTTGTGTTCCAGACCCCTCACCACCCTTGTTGCCCTTCTCTGGACACACTCCAGCCCTTCCATGTCCTGCCTAAGTTGGGGGGCCCAGAACTGGACACAACACTCGAGGTGCTGCCCAAACAATGCCCAGCACAGGAGAAGAATCATTGCCCTGGTCCTGTTGGCCACACCATTCCTGATCCAGGCCAGGAGCCATTGGCCTTCTTGGCCACCTGGGCACACTGCTGGCTCATGTCCAGCCTGCTGTCCATCAGTGCCCCCAGCTCCCTTTCTGCCTGGCTGTTGTCCAGCCACTCTGTCCCCAGCATGAAGAGCTGCAGGAGTTGTTGTGGCCAAAGTGCAGAACTTAGCACTTGGACTTGTTAAACCTCACCTCGGTGGATTTGGGCCCTAGATCCAGCCTCAGCCTGTTCAGGTCCCTCTGCAGTGCTCTCCTACCATGAAGCAGATGAGCATTCGCAACCAGCATGCTGTCGCCACAGTTCCACAGGCCATAGAGTGTCACAATAATCTCCATGATTTCATGAGGCCTCCCAGTTTCACAATGTCCCTTTGCTTCCATGGGAACCCTTGGTGTCACAAAGTCCCCTGGTTCCTTGGTCCCCACAGTGTCACAATGTTACCTTGGTCCTGCAAGGTACTGTCATGGTGCATGAGGTCTCGCAGTGCAGCAATGCTCTCCTTGGTTCCACAATGTCACAATGGCCTCTTGGTCCTAGGGGAACCACGGTGTCAAGTATGTTTCCTTCATTTCATGAGTCCCTGAGGAGCAACACTGGTCCCTTGGTTCCATGGGGCACCACAGTGTCACAATTATTCCCTTAGTTCCAAGAATCCTTGCAGTGGAACAATGGCCCCTTGATTCCATTGGGCCCCAGGCTCTCACAAAGCTCTCCTTGGTTCTGCATTGGCACAATGGCCCCTTGGTTCCACAAAGCCCTGCAGTGTCACAGTGGCCTCTGTGGTTCCACAGGACCCAGAGTGTCACAATGGACTCCTTGCTTCCATGTAGCCCCACAGTGTCACAGTGGCCCCTTGGCTCTGTGGTGCCATGTCATACACAGTGTCACTCTGGTGCTCTCAGTTCCACGAGGCCCTGCAGTGTCACAATGGCTCCTTGCTCCCCCAGGGCCCTGCAGTGTCACAATCATCACAGAATCACCCAGGCTGGAAAAGACCCTTGACAGCATCAAGTCCAACCTGTGACCCAACACCACCTTGTCACCCCCAGACCATGGCACTCAGTGCCACATCCAGTCTTTCCTGAAACATTTCCAGGACGGTGACTCACCCACCTCCCGGGCAGCCCAGTCCAATGCCAAATCATTCTTTTGTGAAGAATATTTCCTAATGTCCAGCCAAAACATCCCTGGTGCAGATTAAGGCTGTGTCCTCTTGTCCTGTCACTGTTCCCTGGGAAAAGAGCCCGATCTCCACCTGGTTGCACCCTCCTGTCAGGGAGTTGTAGAGAATGATGAGATCTCGTCTGAGCCTCCTCTTTCCAGGATAAACATCCCAAACTCCTGCAGCCACTCCTCACAGCACTTGTGTTCCAGACCCCTCACCACCCTTGTTGCCCTTCTCTGGACATGCTCCAGCCCCTCCATGTCCTGCCTAAATTGGGGACCCAGAACTGGACACAGCACTCGAGGTTCTGGCCAACCAGTGCTGAGCACAGGAGAAGAATCACTGCCCTGGTCCTGCTGGCCACACCATTCCTGATCCATTGAGTCCCAGGGGTTGGATGAGGAAAATGCTGGGGAGGAGGTGAGGACAAAGTGTTGTTGATTTTCAGCCTTGATGTCATGATTTTCATATTTATTCAGACTGTATTACAAGGTGCTGGGCATCATTATGAATTGGATCATACTGATATCAATCTAGAAACAAACAAAACAAAAATCATTTCTTGAACCTTCATTCCATTGACAAGTCCTTTTGGTTCCAGTGCTGGGTCCAGGGGCCTTTGTTATGATTTATTGGACTGGTCTCGATTCCATGGCAACAGTGCAAAACAGTGACATTGATTATAGTTTATTCCATACAATGATCTCTTGGCTTCCATGGGCCCCATGTCCTAAGCCTTTGTTCACCTTTTTCCCATTGTGTAAATGGTCTCATGTCATTTCTATTTTGCAACAAAATGGCATTCTTCCATGGATTCCAAGTGTCAATGGTCCTGGGTTTGAGGCCCTGATTACTGGGAGCTTTGATATACCAGTTCCAACCATCCACCTTTTTAGGCTCAAGGAAACGTGGTTTATCCATTTGGGTTCCAAATGGTTCCCTGGATTCCATAGGCCCTTTTTAGAATTGGTTTTCCAGAGGTTCTATTTTTCTCAATGTTTGGGTTCCAAGTCCCCAGTTTTTTAAAACCCGGTTCCCTTTCCGTTACTTTCCCTTTTGATTCATGAGGCTTTTGACGCCCTCCTGACAAATGATTTCTGGAAAACCCCCGGCAAATCTCCTGATGGAAACCTGGTATGGGTGTCCAGCCTTGGGGGCAGGTCCATTGTGGCAGCCTTGGAAAAGGAAGCCGGACAATGGAATCTTGGGGAACCAAATTTGATAAAACCAGCGGGGCCGGAAGGGGAGACCATTTGGATGCTGCACTTTGCCAATGGGGCCCCCGCTGTGTCCTTTAAACTGTTTCAAGGGTCCCCTTGCACAATCCTTTTTTCCCGGCCAGGCTGGTCCCATTGACTGGTTATGGAACGGGCTTTTTTCCAATACCTGGTTCCCATGGCCGGCAAATTCCAATCCCTGGTTTCCATAAGGCCCACCTTGTTTTCGAACATTTTTTCCCAGGCTCCTTGTGTAAGCCTTGGAATGAGCTTCTTGACAATGGCATTTTGTTCTGGGGGGGTTTTTTACAGTTTTTGCCAGGGTTTGGAAAATGGGGCCCTTGTTTCTCCCTTTTTGGCAAATGTCCCATTTGGTACCTTGGTCCATGGGCCAAAAAATTTATGTCAATGCCTTTCCTTAATTCCTTTGAACTGGTCTTTTTTTCAAGGGAATGAAAAAAAATTAATTCTGATTTTTTCCATCAAAATTTCTTGGATTTGGACCCCTGTCCTAAAAGCCTTGTTCCACCTTTTTCCTTTTTCACAAATGGCTTTTAATTTTTTTTTTAACAGAAACAAACCCATTGCTTCCTGTGATTCCAATTAACAATGGCCGGGTTCCAGGTTTG
>JAREIS010000929.1:0-57381 GCA_030060385.1 Muscicapa striata striata
CTCCTGACCATCATGTGCTATGACCGCTACGTGTCCATCTGCAAACCCCTGCACTACGGGACCCTCCTGGGCAGCAGAGCTTGTGCCCACATGGCAGCAGCTGCCTGGGCCAGTGGCTTTCTCAATGCTCTGCTGCACACGGCCAATACATTTTCCTTGCCCCTGTGCCATGGCAATTCTCAGGGCCAGTTCTTCTGTGAAATCCCACAGATTCTCAAGCTCTCCTGCTCCAAATCCTACCTCAGGGAACTTGGGATTCTTGCTGTTACTGTCTGTTTAGATTTTGGCTGTTTTGTTTTCATTGTTTTCTCCTATGTTCAGATCTTCAGGTCTGTGCTGAGGATCCCCTCTGAGCAGGGACGGCACAAAGCCTTTTCCACCTGCCTCCCTCACCTGGCTGTGGTCTCCCTGTTTATCAGCACGGCATTCTTTGCCTATCTGAAGCCCCCCACCATCTCCTCCCCATCCCTGGATGTGTCACTGTCAGTTCTATACTCAGTGGTGCCTCCAGCTCTGAACCCCCTCATCTACAGCCTGAGGAACCAGGAGCTCAAGGCTACAGTGTGGAGACTGATGACTGGATGCTTTCAGGAACATTATACTGCTGTCCAGTTTCTGAAAATCACTTGTAATAAATGTCTTCTTTGATACATTTTGGTTTGGTTGTAGGATTATTTTTCCTTTGTTTTAGTTTTATCATACTGTCTATAAAAAAGCCACTATGTCTTCGATTTCTCATTTTGTTTCTCTCCTTCTTCCATGTGGCCACAGAATGTTTCAATGAAGGGCTGCACTCTTGATGACTTTAAAAAAACTAAAGGATTTCTCTCCCAGCAAAGGTTTCAATGGAGCTCCCCCTTTTGTTCCGTTCTCTGGAGCTGTAGCAGGAATGTCTGTGTGCAGAGCTGGGGCAGATCTGTGCTGGCACAGCAGCTGTGCCCAGCAGCAGCAGCACTTGGTGTTGCCAGTGCTGCTCCCGTGCCACTGCCCCACTGCCCTCCTGCCCCTCGTGTTGCTGCAGGGCCTGAGTGCTCTCGGGGCTGGGCACAGCCCTGGGGATGGCAGTGCCGGGGCTGCAGCAGGGACAGGCCATGGGCACTGCTGGGGCAGCGCTGACGCCTCAGGGCAGGGCCTGGGGGCTCCAGGCTCCTTGGCCAGGCTCTCTCCAGAACACTTGGCCAGGCCAATGCTGAGCAGAGAAAACCCCCGTGAGCAGCCCCAGGCTGGCCGTGGGCAGGCTGGGGGCAAACAGCATGGCTGGTTCTCTGCAAGGTCCCTGCAAGGGGGAGACCCTGGCAAGGAGCAGCAGAGCAGAGGCTGATCCATCCCCACTGCGCTGGACACCTCAGGGCAGTGTCCCAGAGCATCCTCATGCACCTGCCAACAACATCCCCCCTCTGCAGCCCTGGCCTCTCCCCCAGCTCACACAGGTGCCGCATCCTTGCAGGCACAGACACAGCAGCACTGGCTCAGCAGCCCCTGTTTGCATTGCACAGAGCAGGAGTCACCACTGCCATGGTGCTGCTGTGGGGAGATGGAGCTGAGTGAGCACAAATGTCATCAGCCCCTGGGTTCAGCAAGGGCTGGGGGATGGGAGGGAAACCACTCAGGTTTGTTGTGGCCTCTGCAGTCAGCCAGAAAGTTTGTTCCCATGAGCTATGAGTTTTCTGTCCCACTGCAGATGTTGTTGCCCAGAGCCAGGACTGCCTGGCAGCCACCCCATAACTACCTTGAGCATTTCCTTTCCTTCACCTTCGCATTCTTTATTCTTCCCTGGTCCAGGTTTTTTCCTCTTGCCCATCCCCATCCCCTCCCCAGCAAACAGCCCATCCCTGTTTGCCCTTTCCTCTCTCGCCCCACTCCCTATTTCAGTTCCTTAGCTGGCACCATGGGAATGTCCCTTGGAGAGCAGGATCATCCTACAAGTGCTTCAGGAATTGTCTGCAGGGTCCTGCAGTGCCTTGTGCTGCTCCCTTGCCAGAGGCACCACAGCCCAGGGGGGCACATCTGGGCTGCTGTGTCTGGGTGTGGGGCTCCCTGTTCTTGGCAGTGAGGAGGGGCTGGAGAGGCTCTGCAGAACTGACAGGATGGGCTTTGGGGCCTGTGTGGAGAAGCTGAGGGACCTGGGCTGCTGGACCTTCTGAAGAGGAGGCCCAGGGCTCATCCTGCAACTGCTCTAGGGTTGTTTCAGAGAATCTCAGAATCAGTCAGGCTGGAAAAGACCTTGGTGATCACCGAGTCCAACCTGTGCCCTGACACCACCTTATCTCCCTGGGTTTCCTCCTGGATAAACAGCCCCAGCTACCTGAACCACTCCTCGCAGGACTTTTGTTCCATACTTCTTACCAGCTTTGTTGCCCTTCTCTGGACACACTCCAGCCCCTCCATGCCTTTCCTAAATTGAGGAAGCCCAGAACAGAATTAGGACTCCAGATCCAGGTTCAGCAGTGCTGAAAACAGGTGAAAAATCATTGCCCTGATCCTGCTGGCCACACCATTCCTCATCCAGGCCAGGTACCATTGGCCTTCTTGATCACCTGGGCACATTGCTGGCTCATGTCCATCAGTGCCCAATGTCCCTTTCTGCCGGGCTGCTGTCCAGCCACTCTGTCTCCAGCCTGGAGCACTGCAGGGGTGGTTATGTCCAAAGTGCAGGACCCAGCACTTGGTCTTGTTAAACCTCATCTTGTTGGATTTGGGCCCTGGATCTGACGTGTCCAGGTCCCTCTGCAGACCCCTCCTACCGTGCAGCAGATGAACACTCGCAGCCAGCTTGGTGTCACCACGGTTCCATGAGGCCCTAGAGTGTCACAATGGTCTCCATGATTCCATGAGGCCTCCCAGTGTCACAATGTCCCTTTGGTTCCATGGGAACCCTTGATGTCACAAAGTCCCTTGGATCCTTGGTACCCCACAGTGTCACAATGGATCCTTGGATCCATGAGATCTTGCAGTGCTGCAATGCTCTGCTTGGTTCCACTGTGTCACAATGGCCTCTTGGTCCCAAGGGGCACCACGGTGTCAAACATGTTTCCTTCATTCCAGGAGTCCCTGAGGAGCAGCACTGGCCCTTGCTTCCATGGGGCCCTGCAGTGTCACAATGGCCCATGTAGGACAAATCATAACATGAAACTTTAAACCTTCACCACCGAAGGTCAAACCGAAAAGAGAGACCCCGACCCTTATCGAACAAACAAAGAGGGGACTTAGATTTTAGAACTGGAAATGAGGAGGAGCTTACAGAAATTTGTATTAAATTGTATTAGAAAGAAGGAGATTTAAGTTCTTGACATGATTAGTAACAGGTGTAAGCGGAAGCCTTTAGCTTCTGGTCGGGTACGTGTGTGGTATGCTATGCTTTTCAACTGAACCATACCTCTATTACTAAATTTCTGCTAATTTTTATTACCAATTTATAACTCTTTTGATTGTATTAATTTATAAATTTATTATTAATAAATTTAAATTAACTTTATTTTTAATTGTATCAATTAACAAATTCATTATTATAATTAGCTAGAATAACTGGAGTCTGTAGACACTGGGAAAATGATATATTTGGAAAACTGGGAAACTGAGACCTGGGGAACACTGGACTCTGGAGACTGGGTGTAGGCGCCATCTTTTCTTTTTGCCTCTAACTCCCATCATGCCCTGCAGCCTGACAGAGCCCATTGGAGTGCCTAAAAGTCTTGCTGTGCCTTGTGCCTTATGGGGCCCTTTTAGAGCTCCCTGAACCATATATGTTGCCTCTTGAGGACCTAAAGTCGTGGCTTGAACGCAGAAGTGCCTCCCAAGTTCCTTCCTGGACTCCCAGATGCCCCGTCCGAGCCACTTCAGGGACTACAGCTCCCATCATGCTCTTTGGCAAACATAAACAACCAATGCAACAGTGCTTACAACTCCCATGCTGTTCCATGACCCCATTAAATCATAAAATACTCCCGCCTAAAGCTCCCATCATTATTCATGCCCCAGAGAACACCCGTTAGAGTCCCTCCAGTGCCCCCCTGGACTCCAGAGGGCCCCAGATTCCCCTACCTCACCTCCAAATGCCCCCCTGGACCCCTTAGTGCTCCCCCAGACCCCGAATTGTCTGTCAGAATCCCTAAGTTCCCCGCCAGGTGCCCACCCAGCTCCAGACCCTCTAGTTCTCTCTAAATTCCATCCCCAGATGCAAAACTGCCCTAAATGTGACCCAGAAGTGGACCCCAAAGTGCCCCTTTTGAGCCTGCCAGAGAACAAGATGGTACTAAAGATGACAAAAGGACTATAAATATTACTCATTATCATAAAGAGGGAGAAAAAAATATTCAATAGAACTTAATTAACAAAGGGAATTGTGTTACTTAGAACCAATGAAGAAAAATTTCCTTGGCTCCTTGGCAAGAAATGTAGAGATTTTTTAATATAAATATAAGAACTAACTAATAAAACATTATCTATAGAAGTAAATATTATAAATTTATCAATTAAATATTAACACTAAAGAATAAATTACATTAACATACATGGATATTTTGGGAGGTCAGTCCCAAAAGGTGGGCAATGTCAGCTGTGGTGATGCTGGACATGAGGAGCAAGTTGTCCAAACAAGGTCAGTTCAGCAGGGGCTCATTCTTCTCTGTGTCCAGAACTCCTAAGGAGACATTCAGCTTCAACGTAAATTGGGGAAGGCTTCTGTCACCTCTTTTCCAAAATGAAAAGTACAAAAATATTCCCTTGACAAAAAAAAAAAAAAAAAAAAAAAAAAAAAAAAAAAAGAATAATATAGCAGAACTCCAAACTGACTCCAAGCAGCTGCAAAAGCCCAGGAGACTTGAAGACAATCGAAGGAAGACAAAGAGCTCCTCAGGGCTTTCTGTATTTTAATAATC
Organism: Muscicapa striata striata; assembly: GCA_030060385.1. NCBI lineage: Eukaryota > Metazoa > Chordata > Aves > Passeriformes > Muscicapidae > Muscicapa > Muscicapa striata. The sequence continues at coordinate 4,878 of JAREIS010000929.1, forward strand.
CCCAGGGTGGATTGGGGCTTAGTCCAGGACCCTCAGCCACTGAGAGAAGGTTGAAGAAGCTGTTCAAAGAGTTGGAAGCAAAACTCCAAGTCCCTTGGAGCATCACTGGCCCCCTGAGGGCTGGGGCCAAAGGCTCCCCAGGGACTGCTGAGAGCAGATCCTTGAGGCCAGGATTGCAGGAGCCAAAGGCTGTGAGCAGGGAACTGCAATGCTGAGCAAGGCCTGGGCTGGTTGGAGGCAGCAGAAAGGCCAAGGGCTGAGCCCAGGCCTGGCACAGCAGGGCCTGTCCCTCCCGGGTGGCTCGGGGCTGTTCCTGGGGCAGTGGGATGTGAGGGGCAGCAAGGACAAATGTCATCAACCTGTGTGACACTCCAGATGCTCATGGAAATGAGAGGCCATTGTGAGCCTGCAGGGCTGTAACACCCCAGAACACTGAAATGCTGGGGGTGACCAAAGGTTCCTTTACTCGAGCTTGGTGCACAGGAGAAACACCAACCAGATATTCTTAAGAGGTAAAAATGACACCAAAATGTTGCTGGCAAAGTATAGAAAATCAAAGAATTTTGGAAAAGGCTTTAATACAACATCCAATGCAACATAAAACACTTATCTGGAAGTTCATTAACTTAGCCTATTTAACCTAGAAACCTTTAAACACTTAAGTTGTTGAGACACCCAAAACTGTTCCATATCAAGAGCATTATAAGGAGAGGAAAGACAGAAGCTCTATAGAAAGACACACACATGGCTACCAACTCCTCGGGTTCCGGTGTGGGTGAGACACAGCACCGAGGAGAAGGCAGGGTATGGACCATGGGCTGAGCGCCTGCTCCGTGTTTTAAGCCCCTGGAACTTTGTGGGCCTCCCCCTAGGTGGGACTTGTGATTGCTGGGGCAATCAGAGCCTGTGTCAGCACCAGCCCACTGTGTGACTGATTGACAGCTCATCCCGAGGTGTCTGGGACATTGATCTCATCCAGCCTCTGACAGCAACCATGGTGACACTGAGGAACCTCATGGAACCATGGGTCAGTTGTGACAATGCCGGTTCAGGGACACCATGGAGACACTGCAGAACCTCATGGAACCAAAGAGACCATTGTGACACTCATGGAATCAGGAGGACCCTTATGGAACCAAGGGTCGGTGATGAAGCTGTGGGGCCTGTAGAACCAAGGAGCAGAGAACCATTGTCACAAGAACCATTGTGGCACAGCGGGGCCACATGGAGCCCAGGGGCCATGGTGACACTGCCAGACCTTATGGAAGCAAGAGGCCTTTGTGACGCTACAGAAGCAAGGAGAATATTGTGACAAGGAGAATATTGTGACACTACAGGAACTCATGGAATCAAGGAGAACATTGTTACACTGTGGGGTCTCATGGAACCAAGGGAACATGGAACCGGTCTGGCTGGCTGGGCCCCCTGTGGGCCACCTGACAGGTCTGACTGACCTTGGCATGTCAAGGGCTGCTGCTATCTGCCCCGGAAGCACTGGGGCTCTATGCTTTTCTTCCTGTGGGAAAGAACTGTCCTTCTCCTCCAGGTGCCCATGGCCAAAATTTGGATTCCTTCTGCAAATTTCCTTATATGCAAAGATTGTTTCCAGATGAAATCTGCCAGGACAAACAGATCTGACTGGTTTGGCCACCCAGGGGCCACCTCTCATGTGCCTTTGAAACGTTGGGACCATGTGCTTTTCTTTGCTATGGAAAAGAAACCCTTTCACGTCCAGGTGTCCAAGGCCAAAATTTGGAATCCATCTCCAGAATCCCCTATATCCAAAGACAGCTCCCACACAAAAACTGCCATAACTGACAATCTGGCTGTGCTTTATTTCCTGAGGGCTGGCTCTCATCTGCCTTTGAAACACTGGGGCTCTGTGCTTTCCTTCCTAATGAAAAGAACTCTCCTTCCTGGTCAGGTGCCCACAGCCAAAACTGAGATTCTACCTCCAAAATTCCCTGTATCCAAGGATTGTTCCCAAGTGAAAGCTGCCAGCACTGAGAGGTCTGGCTGCCCTTGGCCTCTTGGGGACTGCCTCTCACCTGCTTCTGGAACACTCAAACTCAGTGCTTTCCTTCCAATGGAAAGGAACTGTCCTTCTCGTCAAGGTGCCCACGGTCGAAACTGGGATTCTGCCTCCCAAATTCTGTGGATCCAAGGATTCCTGCCAGGACAAACAAGTCTGGCTGGCTTGGCCTCCCAGGAGCCACTTCTTTCCTCTTTGGCCTTTGAAACTCTTGGGCTCTGTGCTTTCCTTCCGATGGGAAAGAATCATCCTTCTCCTCTAGATGTTTATGCCTGAAATTGGGATTCTGCCTCTAAAATTCCATATATCTGGAGATTGCTCACAGACAAAATCTGCCAATACAATCAAGTCTGGCTGGCCTTGGCAGCTGGTGACCGCCCCTCATGTGCCCCTGCAACACTGGGGCTCAATTGTTTCCTTCTTATGGAGACCATTGTGACACTGTGAGGACCTCATGAAACCAAGGGAACATGGAACAGGTCTGGCTGGGCTGGGCCTCCCAGGGGCATAACAGGGCTGCTTACTCTCCCATTCTTCTTCCTTTAACATGTTTAACATGTTCCTACAGAAGAAGCAGTGAGCGTTTTTTATAGGCTTGGAAGTGTGAAAGAGTGAGCATTGCATTAACCCAGCAGGTGCCAACAGTTCTTCATCTGGAAATAAACAGGCAAAGGAGAGCTCTGCAGCCCCAGGGACACAGCAGGCACAGGGAAAGGAGTCTGGGAACTGACTGCTCTGAGCCTCAGGGACCTTCCCCAGGAGGATGCAGGGCAGCCCCAAGGCCATCTGGCAGCCCTGGAACAAGGCAGGCACCTCTGAGCCCCTGCATGGCCCCAGCAGAGCCTGTGTGGGAGGGGGTCAGTGCAGGGAGCACCATCAGCTGCCTCTGTGTCCCAGGCTGAGCAGCAGAGCCCAGCAGAGGCAGCCCAGGGCTGGGGCAGCACAGCCCCGTGCTCTGCAGAGCAGCAGCCCCAGCTCGGGGCTCTGGGAGCAGGGCAGGGGCTGCAGCAATGGCTGCTCAGGCCAGCACAGACGTGTTCCCCTGGCACAGGCTCTGTGGGCAGCTGGCATGTGCCAGGAGCAGAGCAGGAGCCCCTGGGGTGCAGAGGAGTCCTGGCAAGAGGCTGCCCTGTCCCTGGGGCAGCAGCAGCTTCCCGAGGAGCCCTGGGGCCAACTCTCTGCTGCTGTGCTGGGCAGCGGGGCTGGTCCAGGGGATGCAGGAGCTGCCCAAGCTGAGCATCTGCTGAGCATTCCACACACAGCGTGGCTGTCCCTGACCTGCAGTGCCTCCAGTTCACCCTGCAGGAGGTGGCTCTGGCTGATCACTCTGCCCCAGCCTTGCCTCACAATTTCCTCATAGAAGTCCAGTGATGTTCATCATCAGCAGGGTCCCCTGTCCCCCTGGGTTCCCCCCATTCCACCTGGGCCACAGCATTCCCCAAGGATGGCACAAATCAACCCCAGAGCCTGGCACAGGGACAAGGGGTCAGGGCTTTGTGACCAGGACATCAAGGACGTGGATTATCCAGGTCACTGGGGCCTGGTTTGAATTCCCCAGGGCAGGAAGGATGTCTGGCAGCTGGTGCAGGCTGAGGGAAGGGCCTCCAAGGTGGGGCTGGAGCCCTTTGGCTGTGAGGAGAGGCTGAGGGAGCTGGGCTTTTCCAGACCGGAGCAGGGAAGGCTGAGGGGCTCCTCATCTCAGAAAAGACAGGAGGAGTTTAAGTGAGTCAGGATAGTTACAGCATTTCCTCAGCATCAAAAGCAGCATGACCTCTCTGTCTCCATCCACCACTGAAAGCTTTGCAAATAGGGCATTTTTCAAGCTGTTTTCACCACACTCCAGGCAGATCATCCTGATACACCTTGATTGTGTTTGTATCTATCACAGAATCATCTTTGTGAAGCAAAAACCAAAGGGTTGAGAGCTTAGCTAAGGAATAGAAGTTATACATACAATGATCAGAGTAGAAGCAATGTAGGAAGCTAATAGTTAGTGACTCCTCCAGAAGAGCTAATTTGATAAATCACTTGCTTGACTTTGTCATGTCAGGATGGGTGGTTGAGATATTGTTAAGGTGAAAAAACCGTTACTGTACTTGGACCCCAAAACCAGCCAGAACCAGGCTGGGTGTGTGAAGTATGGCCAAGGGGCCTGAGAACCTAGCAACTAGACAAAGGTGAAACGTTGAAGGCGAGGAAGACTCCCTGACGTCATGATTAGGAAACCACTGACCCCTCTAAAAAACCCACTGACTCATTTGAAGGAAAAGTGATAAATATTATTCCTGCTAGCTAAATTGTAACTATATTAGCAAAACTCTTGCTTTATATCAATCAAAAAACTGTGCTCAGTTGTTTCAAAGCAAAAAGGAAAAAAAAAGGGGACAAAGCAGATTCTCCAGATGTTCAGTGGGAGTATTGGAAGAAGAATGCAAGTTGGATAACAGCATCCAGAAATAAAAAGTTTCGACCTTTATTTTGGTCAAATTGGGATGATTCTAGGCATTGGACACTGAATAAGTCTTGTTATGGAACATATTCTTAATCATATAACCCTAAGCTTAATACGCTTGTGCTACCTGTAAGGTCACTCAACAGACACAAAGAAGTCCCAGAGCCCTCATCAGAAATAAAGACCCCCGAAAGGAAGAAAGACCCCTAACTACCAACGGAGCATGCACAACACAACATACTGATGTAAATTTTAGGAATAGAAACTAGGAGGATCTTTCCAGAAAATTCTGTATTAATGTGAATTAGCATATACTATATAAAAGAGAATTTTAGTCTGATTGATTTGGTACAGGAGGAAGGGCCCTACCTGTACCCCTGGTCGGTGTATCCTCGGGTCTGTTTAGCTTATGCTTTATTTGAATCTCAATTATACTAAATTACTCACTGCCAATTTTTTATATACTCAAATATATGCATTTATTATTTTTTATTATATTCATTTATATACAATTGCTGCTAATAATAAATATTTGCTAAATTTAATTTTGTTTTTTTATTAATTGGACAAATAGAGCATCCATTCATAAGAGAAAGAACTGCGCAAACATAAAAGGACTTAGAGCTAATTTTGATACAAAGTGGGGCTAGGCGAGGTGAGGTGATGCACATGTATAGATGTACTGGGTAATTATATGAATGTCTAAGATTTTTGTGGATCAAAAAAGGCAAGAGCCCGGTGTACTTTGCATATCCCTGTAGGAGATTTCTCCCAGGTGCATCTGCCGTTGCAATAAACATGCCACTTTCTAACTTTAACTGGTTAGCGAGTCTTTGTTTCTGCATCAATATGACGACCGTGGCAGGACTCCTCTGTTTGGCTGTGAGAACATTCCGGGCTGTGGTCATCTCTGGCACTGCTGGGACCTTCCTGGAGAGACCTTCGCTCCCCAGCTGCTCATTGTGGGGAAAGACAAGACCTGTTGTTGGACTGCAGACAAAATGAAATGTTTAAAATTATGTGAGGTAGCCTGTAAGGTGCACGTGTGGATAAAAGGCAGCTGATAAGTCACAAAAGACATTCTGTGCTCAGCACAAGCCTGTGCAGTTTTGCTTGCAGGCATCAGGAGGGTGCAGTGGCCACAGAAAGGGTTTGTTGTGTCATGGGTCCCACTAGCATTTCTTGGGGTGAACTGGACAAATCCTTGTTTATTGCTGCTATTTTTGTTGCTGGTATTGTGATCATTGCTATTTTGACTGTGTCCTGAATGTGTGAATGACTGTGCGTGTGATTGGTGAGATGTACCTTTGGTAAGACAGAAGAGAGAAGGCCGGATTCACGTTTTTGTTTTTGGGCGACCAAAACTGCTGCAGGAGGACAAAACAATTGGGGTGACCATTTAAAATTGCTGCATGCTGTGTGCTGTGTTGAAAAGAGGTGAATACTTTGTCCCTTAATAAAGAGATACCCTTCCCCACAGTGATTTTAACTTTGGGATTTGGGTTGTGTGTGAGGAATTCCTGTTTACGGGGGACGGCGTTTCTTGTAACACTTGGTGTTCTGGCTTAACCGGTCCCCTGCCACAGCTGGCCGTTGTGTATTTTTTGAGTAAGATTGCCATCTTGTGACAAAAGATATAATTGCAACAAACCGGTAATTTTTACCTGTTTCCTGTGTTGTTACTCTGGCTGTGTTGTTGGCAGCTGTGTTGTAGTGTGCTGATAGGAGTGGCTGTTGAAACTCGAGCCCAAGCTGAAAAAGCTTGGCCATCTAGGCAGGCTCTTTCTAGGTGGTTTTAGCTTGAGCCAGGAGAGTTTTTGAACACAGAGGGGACTGCTGTAAGGTGTAAGGGTGATAGAATAGAGAGGGTATTTTTGGGAGGAGTGTACTCAAGCCAAACTAGTTCTTGTTTGGCTTTTGACTGGGAATTACCCCCAGCTGAGAGAGGATGAAAGAACTGTGTAAGTTTGGCAAGACAAATTAAAGGAACTTCCTTCTTGCAGTGGTATGTCCCTGACCCTTGGGAATTTAAAATATAAGGGGGTCATATTTGTGGACTGTCAGAGTTACAGTGTTGTGGTTTGATATTTTAAGTCATGGCTAGAAGAATAGAAGGAATGCCCCTCCCTCAGTGATTTGAACTGGATCCTTGGGAATTTGTGAATCCAGTGAACTATTGGATAGAAGGAGGAAATTATAAGGTTCATCTGGAAGGAATATATAGAACTTCAGGAGGGACATTGGTAGCTTTGGACTGGGAACAGCCTGCACAAGAGAGTCTGGACATTCAAGAGAGGAGAAGTGGAATAGCTTGCCTGTGCAGGTGTTATGAGGCTTTTTGGGCTTCTAGAGGTTGGCACTCTGTGTGGTTACTGTTACAGTGCAGGACTTGTGGAAAATGTTAGTATTGTTCTTCTGAGAGATGGCAAAGGCTATGCCCTCAGTGTAAATCAAGGCATCCTAACAAGCTGTTTTTTAACTTAAGATTCTAAAGTTTGTGTGTGGAAAATCACATTTAGTACCTGCAACTTGGGCGTGTGTGTGTGGGGAAGATTGGGAAAGGACTGTGAGGCTGTGTGGAGAGAAATTTGGGTGAAAGCAGGGTAACAGAAGAAGAAGGAGATAATGGGTACTAGTCAAAGGAAGGAGATTTCTACGATCAGTGTGAGAGGAAAGATGTGTGCTAATGTCTTTACAAATCATTTGATGGGTGAAGGGATGGGTGTTGATGTCTTTGAAAAGGGTCGTAACATTTCTACTGATTTTTGGCAGCAGGTTTGTTACTGGGACCAGACAGTTTGGCTCCTGAAACATACAAGTGTTGGCACAAGCCTGAATTTCTGAACTTTTGGGGGAAAATGCCAGGTTCAAGAGGGAATATGGGGCAGGCAGGTCGGGAAGGCTGTACCTTCCTAGTACCTCAGCCAATGGGAAAGGAAGTGGGGCCAGGAGTTTAGGATAAAAGGAGTCTGCACCCTCTGAAATCTCACTCTGGGAGGGGGAGCAGTACCATGCTGTGTCCATAAGGTGGCAGCACTACTCAGAAGGAGGGAGGTACAGGACCATGCTATGTCTACAAGGGGGCAGTACTGCTCAGGGTGGGGGGGTGTAGTGCCAAATTTTGTCCACAAATAGGCAGGACTCCTCAGTAGGGGAGGGGTCTGCTGTAGCGCCTTGTGTCCACAAGGGGGCAGCACTGCTAGAGGGAGGGTTGCGGGGCTGCAGTACCATGCGGTGTCCACAAGGGCAGAGGACTCCTTGGAGGGAGGGGCTGCAGCACCGGGTTGTGTTCACAAGGGGTAGCACTACTTGGAACGGGGGTGCTGCAGTACCCAGCTGTGTCCACAAGAGGGGGAGCACTGTTTGGGAGGTGGACCTGCAGAATCTGTCTGTGTGCACAATGGGATAGCACCACTCAGGGAGTGTGGTGGCTGCAGTACCAGATTGAGTTTACAAGGGGGAAGCACAGCTTGGCGGGGGTCTGCAGTACCATGCTCTGTCCACAAAGGGGCAGCACTGCTTGGAGTGGGGGTGGCTGCAGTTCCGGGTTGTATCCATAAAGGGGAAGCACTGCTCAGAAGGAGGGGGCTCCACTACCATGCTGTGTACACAAAAGGGCAGCACTGCTCAAAGTGGGGCCGCAGTACTGGGCTGTGACCACAAGGGGAGCATTGCTGATAAAGGGGGCTACAGTTGCAGTCTGTGTCTACAAGGGGGCAGGACTTCCTGGGGGAGGTGGGGGTTGAAATATACAGTTGTGTCCACAAGGGGCACTGCTCGGTGGTGGGGGGGCCTGCAGTGTTTGGTTTTGTCCAAAAGGATGCAGCCCTGCTTGTGGTGGGCTGCAGTACCACGTTGCATCAACAAGTGGGCAGCACTTCCCAAGGTGGGGGGCTGCATTACTGGGTTGTGTCCACAAGGAGACAGCACTGCTTTGGGGGGGTGCTGCAGTTCTATACTGTTCCCACAATGGGGGAACACTGCTCAGGGGGAACCTGCAGTACTGGGCTGTGTCCACAAGGGAACAACACTGTTCAGGGGGGTTGTGGGCCTCAGTACCATCTGCAGTACCATGCTGTGTCCACAAAAGAACAGCACTGCTGAGAAACAGGGGCTGCAGTGTCAGGTTTTGTTCACAAGGGGGCAGCAGTACTCGAAAAGGGGGGGTGAGGGGGCAGTAGTGCCCAGCTGTGTCCACAATGCTCGGGATGGGCTGCAGTTCTGGGTTGTGTCCACAAGGGGACAGCAGTGCTCGTCGGGGAAGGCTGCAGTACCATCCTGTGCCCACAAGGGGGCAGCACTATTTAGAAGGAGGGAACACCAGTAACATGCTGTGTCCAAAAGGGGGCAGCACTGCTCATGGAGTGGGCTGCAGTACTGCACTGTGTCTACAATGGGGCAGCACTGCTTGTAGAGGAAGGAGGCTGCAGTACCGAGTTCTGTCCACAAGGGTGCAGGACTGCTCAGGGGTTGGGGCTATGGTACCAGGTTCTGTCCGCAAGGTGCAGGGCTGCTTGGGGCAGAGGGCTGCACTACCATGCTGAGTTCACTAGGGAACAGCACTGCATGGAAGGGGGCCTGCAGTACTTAGCTGTGTCCAGAAGGGGGCAGCACTGCTCAGAAGTAAGCAGCTTCAGTATCATGCTGTGCCCACAAGGAGGCAGCACTGCCCGAGGGAGGGACTTCAGTGCGGAATGTGTGCACAAAGGCACAGCAATATTTGGGGAGGGGGTGTAATACTGGGATGTGTCCACAAGGGGGCAGCAGTGCCTGGCAGGTGGGGCTGAAGTATCATGCTCTGTTAGAAAGGGGGCAGCACTCAACGGATGGGGGGCAGTTGCAGTCCACGAGAAGGCAGCACTGTTCAATGGGGAGGGGTCTGCAGTAGTGGGTTGTGTCCATAAGGGGGCAGCATTACCAAAAAGGGAAGGACTGCAGTACTATGCTGTGCCCACAAGGGGGTAGCACTGCTCAGGGAAGGTGAGGGCTGCAGTACCATGCTGTGTCCACAAAGTGATAGCACTGCTCAGGAGGTGGCAACTGCAATACTGGGCTGTGTCCACAAGGTGGCAGCCCTGCTCAGGGCAGTGATGAGTTTTGTCCACAAAGGGGCAGGACTACTCGGAGGGTGGGGGGCTGCAGTACTGGGTTGTGTCCATGAGGGGGCAGCACTACTCAGAAGGGGGTTCTGCAGTACCATGCTGTGTTCACAAGGGGGCAGCACTGCTTGTGGAGGGAGGCTGTAGTACCAGTCTGTGTCCATAGGGGACAAGACTGCCCAGAAAGAGGGGGGGATTGCAGTACCTGGATAGGTCCACAAGGAAGAAGCATTGCTTTGGGGGAGGGCCACAGTATTTGGTTTTGCCCAAAAGGGGGCTGGACTGCTGGGAGTGGGGGAGACTGCAGTACCATGCTGTGTCCCCAGGGGGGGCAGCACCCCTCAAGGGGTGGGTCTGCAGTACCAGATTGAGTCCACAAGGGACAGCAGTGCTCAGTGGGGTGGCCACAGAACCATGCTGTGTCCATAAGGGGGCGGCAAGGTTAGGGGAGGGGGGAGAGCTGCAGTGTCTAGTTTGTTCACAAGGGGACAGGACTACTCGGCGAGGGTACAGGCTGCAGGACCATCCTGTGTCCACAAGGGGTGAGCACTGTTCTGACGGGGTGTCTGCAGTACTGGGTTGTGTCCACAAGGGAGAGCAGTGCCTGGGGGCAGGGGGCTACAGAACCATGCTGTGTCTGCAAGGGGGCAGCACTCCTCAGAAGGGAACCCAGCAGCCATTGTGACACTCCAGTGCCTCATTTAACCAGGGAGGCCATTGTGACACTCCAAGGCCTCATTGAATCAGAGAGACCACTGTGACACTCCAGAACCTTGTGTCACGAAGGGTTTATTGTGGCACAGCAGGATCCCATGGAATCAACTGTTCACTGTGACAATGCAGATTCCAGGAGATCATGGTGACACTGCAGAAGCTCATGGAACCAAAGGTTCATTGCGACAAAGCGAGGCCTCATGGAACCAAGAGTCCCTTGTTAAACTGCATGGCCTCAAGGAGCCATGAGCCATTGAGACTGAGGAACTCAGGGAAGCAGGAGTTCATTGTTACACTGTGGGGCCCTGTGGAGTCAAAGGGAGCACAGTGACATTGTGGGGCTTCATGGAATGATGGAGATTATTCTGATACTTTGGGACCCACTGGAACCAAGGGGCCATTACAGCATGGCAGGGCCTCATGGAATCAAGGGCACTACAGTGACACTGTGGGTCTACATGGGCCCATTCTGACACTGTGGAACCAAGGATACAGTTGTGACACTATGGGGCACCATGGAACCAAAGGTGCATTGTGACACAGCAGGGCCTCATGAACCGTGGAGGCCATTTTTACACTTTGAGGCTTTGTGAAACCAAAGGGCCATTGTGTCATTTCTGAGCCTTGTGGAGCCAAGGGGACCCTAAGGATACTTTGTGGCCTCAGTGAAACCAATGGCCTGTTGGAACACTGCAAAGCCTTATGGAATCAGGGAGAGTACTGTGGCACAGCAGGCTCCATGGAACCAAGGGGCCACTGTGACACTTTTGGCCCCATGGAACCAAGGAGTCCATTGTGACACTGCAAGGCCTCATGGAAACAAGGAACTATTCTGCCACTATGGTGTCATGTCGGGTCAAGGGGTGATTGTGTCACTGTGTGGCACCTTTGAACCAACAGTCCATTGTGACACTGCAGGGCCCCATGGAACTAAGGATTCATGTAACAGTGCAGGGTCCCACGGAACCAAAGATCCATTGTCACATTGAGGGGCCTCATGGAATCCTGGAGGCTCTGATGACACTTGGAGACCTTGTTGAACCTGCAAAGCCTCCTGGAACCAAGGAGACCTTTCTGACATTGTGAATTCCCATGGAACCATGGGTCCAATGTGATACTGCGGCACCAAGGAGACCCCTGTGACACTGCAAGGCCTCATGGAAACAAGGGACCATTATGACACTGTGGGGCCCGATGGATAAAGGGGCCAGTGGGACTCAGCTGGGCCTCATGGAACCAAGGATCCAATTTGACACTACCATTGTGACACTGCAGGGCCCCATGGATCCAAGGGAACAGGTAACAGGTCTGGCTGGCTTTGCCTGAATGGTCCAACTGCCCCTGGCATGCCTATTGCCATACTTTTGTCATGTGCCCCTGAAACACTGGGGCTCTGGGCTTTAATTCAAATGCAAAAGGACTGCTCTTCTCATTCAAGCATCCATGGCCAAAATGGGATTCCCTCTCCAAAATTCCCAATATACAGGGATTCCTCCCAGACAAAAGCTGCCATTTCAACAGATCTGGCTGCCCTTGTGTTCCTGAGGACCGGCGCTCACCTGTCTTGAACACTAGGGCTCAGTGCTTTCCTTCCTATGGAAATGAACTGTCCCTCCTGAAAAGAACTGCCCTTCTCACCGATGTGTCAGTGGCCAAGCCTGGGATTCTACATCTAATATTGCATCTATCCAAGGATTGCGCCCAGATAAAAGAAGCTAGGATAGAGAGGTCTGACTAGCCTTGCTCTCTGCTGATTTTCTTAAACTATGAGAAGAATATTTTCATTTGCCAACACCTTGGAGAGGGCCCAGAGATCTCCCAGGGTGGGCTAAGGAGGCCTCAAGAACATGACCACTTTATAGGGACAAAGGAGCTCTGTGTTCAGTGGAATGGAAACTGAGAACAACAAAGGAGAGCCCTGGGAAGGACTGAAGGGTGCTTTCAGAGATGCTGAATCCTTCTGACAGTCGAGAACAGCCAGAAATGCAAGAATTATCTCCATGGGCAGATGAGGAGTTCCAGATGGGACACAAAAAGAAAGGAATTTTTCTACCAGGGCAGGTGTAGAGCAATGCATCCCCCAGAAGGAGTCTGGAGCAGCCTAAGGCTTTGTGTGGCCAGGCAGAGGCAGGCAGGACACAGAGCTGTCAGCAAAGGAAGGGGCCAGCCAGGTGGGGCAGCCGGGGGATGCCGACAGCCTGCAGGGACAGAGGCACAGGGCATGGACACCGTAGGACAGCCTGGGCTGCAGAGGGCACAGGGATGGGCAGCAGCTGAAAGGCCCTGCCAGAGCCAACTCCTGCAGCACTTGGGCCATGGCTGCTGGCCCTGGGCCCTTGGCCAGCAGGGGACAAGTGAGCCTTGCTGTGCTGGGGCCTCATTGCCTCCTTGTCCCTGCTCAGCAGCCTGGCAGGGGCCGCCCCATGGTCCTGCCCTTGGCATTGCACATCCCCAGAGCCCAGTGCCCTGGGAAGAGCCCTGAGCAATGAGGGAGGGACAGGATGTGCCTTGCCAGGGGCTGGGGCTCAGGTTGTGGCCCTTTGCATTCCTGAAACACATCCAGGTTTGCTCTGCATCAGAGACAACTTTCCCTTGTTTGTCCACTCCTGTCATCAGTGCCTCCATTGTTCTGCTCTGACTGGAACCTGGGAACCTCTGACAGTCATGTCCCTCAGTGGGACCCATTACAACTTTGAGAAACTTCGATATTTCAATCTCTCTTTGAGATCTTGAGAAGTTTTCAGAGCACTCTGAGGGACCGAGTCTGATGTAAACAGCACCAAAGCCCTGAGAGGGTCATTAAAGTCCTTGTGCTGTGTCTGTGCTGCTCAGCAAGGTCCCTGCAAGGGGGAGACCCTGGCAAGGAGCAGCAGAGCAGGGGCTGATCCATCCCCACTGCGCTGGACACCCCAGGGCAGCGTCCCAGAGCGTCCTCATGCACCTGCCAACAACATCCCCCCTCTGCAGCCCTGGCCTCTCCCCCAGCTCACACAGGTGCCGCATCCTTGCAGGCACAGACACGGCAGCACTGGCTCAGGAGCCCCTGTTTGCATTGCACAGAGCAGGTGTCAGCACCCCATGGTGCTGCTGTGGGGAGATGGAGCTGAGTGAGCACAAATGCCATCAGCCCCTGGGGCCAGCAAGGGCTGGGGGACAGAAGGGAAACCACTCAGGTTTGTCATGGCCTCTGCAGTCAGCCAGAAAGTTTGTTCCCATGAGCTGTGAGTTTCCTGTTCCACTGTGAGATGATGTTGCTCAGAGCCAGGGCTGGCTGGCAGCCACCCCCAAACTGCCTTGAGCATTTCCTTTGCTACACCTTTGCCTTCTTTACTCTTCAAGGTACCAATTTCTTTCTCTTGCCCTTCCCTGTTCCCTCCCCTGCTAACAGCCCATCCCTGTTTGCCCTTTCCTCTCTTGCCCAATTCCCCATTTCAGTTCCTGTGTTGGCATCATGGTAACGTCCCTGGGAGGGCAGGATCATCCTACAAGTGCTTCAGGAATTGTCTGCAGGGTCCTGCAGTGCCTCGTGCTGCTCTTTGCCAGAGGCACCACAGGCCAGGGGGCACATCTGGGCTGGTGTGTCTGGGTGTGGGGCTCCCTGTTCTGGGCAGTGAGGAGAGGCTGGAGAGGCTCTGCAGGACTGACAGGATGGGCTTTGGGGCTGTGTGGAGAAGCTGAGGGACCTGGGCTGCTGGACCTTGTGAAGAAGGCACCCAGGGCTCATACAGCAGCTGCTCCAGGGGTGGTTTCAGAGAATCCCAGAATCAGCCAGGCCGGAAAAGACCTTGGACATCATCAGGTCCAGCCTGTGCCCTGACACTGCCTTGTCTCCCCTGAGCCTCCTCTTCTCCAGGATAAACATTCCCAGCTCCCTCAGCCGGTCCTCACAGGACTCTTCTTCCAGACCCTTCACCAGCCCAGAGTTACAGGGCCCCTCGAATTCCATAAGGTTCCAGAGTGACACAATGGACTCCTTGTTTGCACGGTGTCACAGTGGACCCCTGGGTACACAAGATCCTGCAGTGTCACAATGGATTCTTGGTTCCATGACACCCTGCAGCGTTAGTACCACTGTGGTGTCTAAGTACATGAGGCCCTGCAGTATCACAGTGGGATGTTAGTTCCAGGGGACACAAGGTGTCAAAATTGTTCCCTTAGTTCCATGAGTCCCTGCAGTATAACAATGGCCCTTTGGTTCAACCAAACCCACTGTGTCACTGTGGCCTCTGTGGTTCCACTAGGACCCAGAGTCACCAATGGACCTTGGTTCCATTGAGCCCCACAGTGTCACAATGGGACCTTGCTTCCCTGGGGCCCTGCAGTGTCACAATATTCACAGAATCACCCAGGTTGTACAGATGTTTGAGATTATCAGATCCAAATGGTGACCCAACAGCACCTTGTCACCCTGACCATGGCACTAAGTGACACATTCAGTTATTCCGTAAATATCTCCAGTGGGGGCAGTGACACCACCACCTCACTGGGCAGCCCATTCCAATGCCAAATAACCCTTTTTTGTGTGAATATTTCCTGATGTCCAGCCTAAACCTCCCCAGTTACAGTTTATGGCAGTGTCCTCTTGTCCTGCGGCTGTTTCCTTGGAACAGAGTCCAACCCTCACCTGGCTGCACCATCCTGTCAGGGAGTTGTAAAGAGTGATGAGGTTTCCCCTGAGCCTCCTCTAGGATAAACATCCCCAGCTCCCTCAGCTTCTCCTCACAGGACTTGTGTTCCAGACCCCTTTACCAGCATTTTTGTCATTTTCTGGACAAGCTCCAGCCCTTCCATGTCTTTCCTAAATAGGTGGCCCAGAACTGGACACAGCACTTTAGGTGCTGCTCAACCAGTGCCAAGCACAGGGAAAGAATCACAGCCCTGGTCCTGCTGGCCACACCATTCCTGATCCAGGCCAGGAGCCATTGGCCCATTGGCCTCCTTGGCCACCTGGTCACACTGCTGGCTTGTGCCCAGCCTGCTGTCCATCAGTGCCCCCAGGTCTCTGTGCCTGGCCACTGTCCAGCCACTCTGTCCCCAGCCTGGAGCACTGCAGGGGTTGTTGTGGCCAAAGTGCAGGATCCAGCACTTGGTCTTGTTAAACCTCACCTTGTTGGATTGGGGCCCTGGATCCAGCCTGTCCAGGTCCCTCTGCAGAACCCTCCTACCCTCCAGCAGATCCACACTCACACCCAGCTTGGTGTCATCTGCACATTTGCAGATGGTGCACTCAATGCCCCCATCCAGATCATCAATGCAGATACTGAAATCCACGCTGGCTGACTCTGATCCCTCACCCATCCTGTAGGTGCCCTGTGATGGCACTCAAGGTGATCTGTTCCATCACCTTGCTGGGCACCCAGGTCAGGCTGACAGGCCTGGAGTTCCCCAGATCCCCCTTCCAGCCCTTCTTGGGGATGGGCTCACATTGGCACCTCCAGTCCTCTGGGACCTCCCTGGTGAGCCAGGGCTGATGATAAATGATGGGGAGCAGCTTGGGGAGCTCATCCAGCAGTTCCCTCATCCCCCTAGGATGGATCCTATCTGGTCCCAGAGACACCTTTGAGATTGTGAGTAGCTCAGCAGGTCCCCAGCTGCTTCCTCCTGGATTACAGGGGTCTGTTCTGCTCCCTGTCCACATCTACCAGCTCAGGAGAATACTTGTCCTGAGGAAAACTTTTCTTAATGTTGAAAATTGAGAAAAACAAGGTGTTAAGTACTTCAGCCTTTTCCTCTTTCTTAGTTACTATATTTCCCACTCCATCCAAGAGAGTAGACATTCCCCTTATTCTTCATTTAGTTTATTTAGATATATTTTTTTTTCTGTAAAAATAAAAATTTTCACAGAAATGGTCTGGTTAAGTTATAATGGAGCTTTCATCTCTCTAATTTTCTTTCTGCATGACTTAACAACATCCTTAAACACTTCCTGACTTGCCTGATCTTTTTTCTCTGAGTTTCCACAAAATCTCCTTGCCCAGCTGGGCCAGTCATTTTCTTTGCTGGCTCATCTTTTTCTAGAATGGCAGAGGCTGCTCCTTCCCCCTTAAGATTACTTTCTTGAGGTGTTTCCATCTTTCCTGGACACCTCTGGTTTTAAGGGCTTGTTCCCATGAAAAAATCAGTACCTGAATTTGTACTTTCCAAATCTGCATCCTGAACAGGCCAAAGTCTGCTCACATAATTGCAGTGTAGAAGTTTTGTTACTGCCCCTCCTTCTTTCACAGAATATTGAAAACTCAATTATTTCATGGCCACTGTACCCCAGGCAGCCTCTGAACACCACATCTTCCACCAACCCTTCTCTGTTTGTGAACAGCAGGAGACAGAGCTTTCCTTGGCAGTGAGAATATTACCAAAAATTTGGTAACAGAAAAAACTCCAGAACACCAATGTAGACTTAAAAAGCAGCATTCTTTATTTGGCTGCATGCACAGGGGGACAGCTCCTCCCAAAGCCATGCATGCTGAGTACAGAAAAGTTTCTGTTTATTTTCTGTATTTTGCATACATATTCATTGATTGTCCCACCTAAACACACATATGAAAATCATTTCCCCAAAATCATTAACATATTTTCCCCTCCTCTTCACCCATGCATTCTTCTGTCCTGGGGGTCTCTCTGGTGCTCCCTGGTGGTCGTGGACCCCAATGTTCCAGTCAGCCTGGCTGAGCTGGCAGGACACTGAGGCTGGTGAATTCCTATTCCTCTTCTTACACAACAGGCATTGTGTGGTTTCCAGAGGCAAGGGGATTTGGAGAACAAGCATTCTGTTAGCTCAGCTGGGTTGGCAATTTATCATCTGGTGACATGATGGCACAGAGTGGGCAATGACATCACAGAGTGGGTTATGTGAGGTCATCGAGCAGCTAAAACATCATAGGCTGTCTCTCTATGACATCACAGAGCTGGCTGTGACATCATGGGGGCTGCGTGAAATAACAGGGGCTGTGTGAGGTCACTGGGTTGGTCACTCTGCCCCAACCCTCCCTCACAGTTTCCCCAGACAAGTCCAAAGCTGTTCATGTCCAGCAGGGTCCCCTGCCCCTCTGTATCCCCCTGCTCCACCTGGACCCACAGCTTCTCCCAAGGATGTTCCACAAATCAACCCCCAGAGCCTGACAGGGGGACAAGGGGCCAGGGCTGTGTGACCAGAACATCAAGGATATGGATTATCCAGGTCACTGGGGCCTGGTTTGGGTTCCCCAGGGCAGGAAAGATGTCTGGCAGCTGGAGCAGGGTGAGGGAAGGGCCTCCAAGGTGGGGCTGGAGCCCTTTGGCTGTGAGGAGAGGCTGAGGGAGCTGGGCTTGTCCAGCCTGGAGCAGGGAAGGCTGAGGGGCTCCTCATCCCAGCCTGGACTAGAGGAGACAAAATGAGTCAGGCTGGTTGCAGCATTTCCCGAGATCAAAAGCAGCATGACCTCCCTTTTTCCATCCACTACTAAAAACTTATCAAATCAGGCATTTTTCAAGCTGTTTTAAGCACACTCTAGCCTCAGAACCCTGATACAACACCTTGATTGTTTTTGTTTCTATCACAGAATCATCTTTGTGAAGCAAAAATCAAAGGGTAAGATCTTAGCTACGGAATAGAAATTATATATATAATGATCAGCAATGTTGAACGTTAATTATTAGTAGCTGAACCGGTAGAGCTAAGACAATAAATAACTTTGCATGGCTTTGTTGTGTCAGGATGGATGGTTGGGATATTGTTAAAATGAAGAAACATAACTGCACCTGGGTCCTGAAACCAGCCAGAACCAGGTTGGGAGTTTGAACTATGGCCAATGGGCCCAAGAACCTAGCAACAAGAGAAAAGTGAAAAGTTGAAGGTGAGGAAGGCTTCCTGACTTCATCATTAGGGAACCACTGATCCATTTCAAAAACCCACTGACCCATTTGAAGGAAAGAACTGTGCCAGCATAGAAGGACTTTGAGCTAATTGTGATATGAAGCAGGGCTAGGTGGAGTTAGGTAATGCATATGTATAGGTGTATTGGGTAACTATAGAAATGTGTAAGATTTTTGTGGATAAAAAAAGGCAAGAGCCCTGTGTAATTCGCACATCCCTGTGGGAGATTTCTCCTGGGTGTGCCCGGTGTCATAATAAACATGCCACTTTTAAACTTTAACTGGTTAGAGAATTTTTGCTTCTTGATCAACTTGACGACCGCCACAGGTCTCTTCGGTTTGGCTGTGAGAACAGTCCAGGCTGTAAATTTCTCTGGCCCCGCCAAGACTTTCCTGGAGGGACATTCACTCCCCAGCTGCTCATCGTGGGGACAGACAAGACCTGTCACTGGACTGCAGACAAAACGATATTTTTAGAATTATGTGGGGTAGCCTGTAAGATGTACATGTGGCTAAAAGGCAGCTGATAAGCAGCAGAAGACGTTCTGTGCTCAGCACAAGCCTGTGCAGTTTTGCTTGCAAGCATCAGGAGGGTGCAGTTGCCAGTGAAAGGGTTTGTTATGTCAGGCGACCCATTAGCAGTTCTGGGGGTGAACTGGACAAATCCTTGTTTATTGCTGCTATTTTTATTGTTGCTATTTTAATAGCTGTTATTTTGACTGTGTTCCGACTGTGTGAGTGACTGTGATTGTGATGAGTGAAATGTACTTAGTACGAGGCAAGTGGGAGCTTGGATCTGAGTTTTCATTTTCAGGTGACTGGAACAGATGGAGAAGGGTGAAGTGATTGGGATGACTGTGGATGATACAAAATCCTCAGGAAAATATCCTTGGGATTCTCTCCCCTGAGAGACAAAGAAAATTCCTCTCAGATGAGATAATTCCCGCCTCGAAGACCCCTTATCACTTAAGATTTTTATTGGTGTTTAAGTTAGCATGGTGATTTTTTTTTTTTTTAGAGTGTTAAGTGAAATATAATTGGATATTGTGTTTAACTAGTAGCTTCTTATTGGTTATTTTCTCAGTCCTCCTGAAAGGTATAAATATCCCTCTCTACCTGAAATTAACGGACTTTGTAGCTAGAATCCCCTTCGAAGAATAAACTATCTTTGGAACAATTCAGCTACAGGTCTCAGTCTTTGTTCCTCGCTGGCAGGTAGCCAAAAGGGCTACCTGAACGCCTCTTAGCTATCTGGGTTCAAGTAGCACTTTAGGGCTAGAATAAACCCTAGCCCTGACCAAGCTACAGATGACTGTTTAAAATTGCTGCATGCTGTGTGCTGTGTTGACAAGAGGTGAATACTTTGACCCTTAATGAAGAGTTACCCTTCCCTGCAGTGATTTTGACTTTTGGATTCAGGTTGTTTATGGGGAATTCCTGTTTATGGGGGACGGCATTCCCTGTAACACTTGGTGTTCAGAGTTAACCGGTCCCCTGCTGCCGCTGGTCATTGTGTATTTTAAAGTCAGATTGCCACCTTGTGACAAAAGTTATAATTGCAGCAAACTGGTAATTTTGCTCTGTTTCCTGTGTTGTTACTCGGGCTGTGTTGTTGGCTGTGCTGTTGTAGTTTGCTGATAGAAGTGGCTCTTGAAGCTCGAGCCCAAGCTGAAGGGGTTTGGCCATCTAGGCAGCTCTTTCTAGGTGGTTTCAGCTTGAGCCAGGAGAGTTTTGAATACAGAGTGGGACTGGACCACTGTAAGGTGAGAGGATGGTAGAATAGATGGGGTATTTTTGGGAGGAGTATACTCAAGCCAAACAAGTCCTTATTTGGCTTTTGATTGGGAACTACCCCCAGATGAGAGAGGATGAGAGAATGGTGTAAGTCTGGCATGACAAATTAAAGGAATTTCCATCCTGCGGTGCTGTGTCCCTGACCCTTGGGAATTTAAAATATAAGGGGGTCGTATTTGTGGACTGTCAGAGTTACAGTGTGGTGGTTTGATATTTTAAATCATGGCTAGAAGAATAGAAGGAATCCTCCTCCCTCATTGGTTTAGACTGGATCACTGGAATTTGTGAATCCAGTGAACTACTGGATAGAAAGAGGAAATTATAAGGTTCATCTGGAGGGAATATATAGAACTTCAGGAGGGAGATTGGTAGCTTTGGACTGGGAACAGCCTGCACAAGAGTGTCTGGACATTCAAGAGAGGAGAAGTGGAATAGCTTGCCTGTGCGGGTGTTATGAGGCTTTTGGGCTTCTAGAGGTTGGACCCTGTGTGGTTACTTTTACAGTGTAGGACTTGTTAAAAACATTAGTATTGTTCCTCAGAGAGATGGCAAAGGCTATGCCCTCAGTGTAAATCAAGGCATCCTAACAAGCTGATTTTGAAACTAATATTCTAAAGTTTGTGTGTGGAAAATCACATTCAGTACCTGCAACTTGGGTGTGTGTGTTGGGGGGAGATTGGGAAAGGACAGTGAGGCTGTGTGAAGAGAAATTTGGGTGGAAGCAGGGTAACACAAGAAGAAGGAGATAATGGGTACTAGTCAAAGCAAGGAGATTTCTAAGGCTAGACCTTTAGGCTGTGTTTTGACACACTGGAAAGAGTTAGTAGGAGATGGGGACACTGAAAATAAGTGAAGTTTGATCAAATTTTGCATTGCAATGATGGCCCCTTTATAAGCTGGGAGAAGGTCTCAGATGGCCACCAGCTGGAACTTTAGACTATGAGGTTTTATTGCAGGAGAGAACAGAAATGGGAGTAGGTGACATATGCAGATATATTTTTCTCTCTCAGGAATCATCCTGAGTGGCAGATTGCAGCATCAGACCCCCCTCTGATCCCCTGGTATTGACCATATCAAACACCCACTGACCCATTTGAAGGAAGAAACTGCGCAAGAGTAAAACAACTTTGAGCTAATTGTAATAAGAAGCGGGGCTAGGGGGGATTCGATAATGCATATGTACAGGTGTACTGGGTAATGATATGAATATGTAAGACTTCTGTGGATAAAAGAAGGCAAGAGCCCTGTGTACTTTGCACATCCTTGTGAGAGATTTCTTTTGGGTGTGCCTGCCATTGTAATAAACACACCACTTTCTAACTTTAACTGGTAAGAGAGTTTTCTTTCTGCATCAGTGAGCTCAGAGCTCTTGAGCAGCCTGGAAAGTCCTGGAATCTATTAATTCCTGTTCCCTGATGAATTTTAGTTCTCCAGAGGCTTGCTCAGTCTTCAGCTCTTCAGTTCAGGAATTCAGTGACAAAGGCTCATTAAAATTTCCAAACACCTGAACAAGACAACCCCCTGGGAATAATTTCATTTTAAGTCTCTAATTCTTCTATGGTTAATTATACAGATTTCAGAAGTGTATTCAGAGAGAATACACTATATTAAAAAAAAACAAACAAAAACAGGGGTTTTATTAATCCTGTTTAGTTTTGTTTTCCTATTTATAGATTGATACCAACAATCTGCAGTTGATATTGATCCTGAGCACCTCCTCATGCAGTCTGAACAGATATGAAAATAAAAGCCCTTTATGTGTGACAATCAATCAGACTCTGTCCCTACACCCACCCCACCATTTCCCTCATCCAACCCCCAGGACTCAGAGCAGCCTTCTGCAAATCTAAGCTTCTTCTACTCCAGCCTCTCCCTGCAGCTTTCAGCTCCTTGGCACAAACTCCCACCTGCTTTTCTTGGAGAAGGAGCTGCCTGAGACACAGAGGGATGTTCATTCATTGTCAGCAAACAAAACCAAAGGCAGGCACAGCTCCATAAAAAACAGAAGTCCAGCCCAAGGAGTGCTGGACAACAGAGCCACATCCAGGGCTGTCCCCAGGGCTCAGGACTGGGGCCAGGGCAGTTCAATCTCTATTGCTGATCTGGACGAGGCCATGGAGGGCACCCTCAGTCAGTGTCCAGGTGAGCCCAAGCTGGCTGGGAGTGTGGCTGTGCTGCAGGGCAGGAAGCTCTGCAGAGGGATCTGCACAGGCTGGAGCCATGGGCCCAGGACAATTGGATGAGCTTCACCAAGCACAAGGGCCAGCTCCTGCCCTGGGCTCACAACCACCCCAAATCCCTGGCTGTGCCCTGCCGCTGATCCCCACAGCCTGTCCTGTTTCCTTCATTCCTGCATTGCCAGGGACTTTCTGGGACAAGGGAGCTCTGCTGTGGGGATGGAGGGAGGTGCAAGTGCCACCACTGCAGTGGGAACCACAACTCATCAGGTTTGTGTCCTTTGGGGGTCAGGAACTGCTGAGACTCAGAGGCACAGAAAATGTCTCTTCATTGCAAACATAAAAAATAACAAAAATGTAAACATGATACAATTAAAAAAACATGCAAAACTCCTCCCTCAGCAATGTGGTATGTCCCAGGAGCATCTGACCAGTCACAAGGGATTTGTATACAGAAACAATTTTTGATGAAGATTCTTCTGTTACACTTGTAAATGCAATTAAGGTGTTTTACAAGGATTCTCTGACTGGAGTGCACTTAAAGCAGCTTGAAAAATGCCCGATTTGCAAAATTGTCAGTGATGGATGGAGAAGGGGGAAATAATGTGATTTTGTTGTTGAGAAAATGCTGCAACCAGCCTGACTCATTTTGTCTCCTCTAGTCCAGGCTGGGATGAGGAGCCCCTCAGCCTTCCCTGCTCCTGGACAAGCCCAGCTCCCTCAGCCTCTCCTCACAGCCAAAGGGCTCCAGCCCCACCTTGGAGGCCCTTCCCTCACCCTGCTCCAGCTGCCAGACATCTTTCCTGCCCTGGGGAACCCAAACCAGGCCCCAGTGACCTGGATAATCCACATTCTTGATATCCTGGTCACACAGCCCTGGCCCCTTGTCTGTGTGTCAGGCTCTGGGGGTTGATTTGTGGAACATCCTTGGGAGAGGCTGTGGCTCCAGGTGGAGCAGGGGGATACAGAGGGACAGGGGACCCTGCTGGGCATGAACAGCTTTGGACTTCTCTGGGGAAACTGTGAGGGAGGGTTGGGGCAGAGTGACCAACCCAGTGATCTCACACAGCCCCTGTTATTTCACGCAGCCCCCATGATGTCACAGCCAGCTCTGTGATGTCATAGAGAGACAGCCTATGATGTTTCAGCTGCTCGATGACCTCACATAACCCACTCTGTGATGTCATTGCCCACTCTGTGACCTCATGTCACCAGATAATAAATTGCCCACCCCAGCTGAGCTGACACAATGCTTGTTCTCCAAATCCTCTGGCCTCTGGAAACCACACAATGCCCGTTGTGTAAGAAGGGGAAGCTGGAATTCACCAGCCTCAGTGTCCTGCCAGCTCAGCCAGGCTGACTGGAACATTGGGGTCCACGACCACCAGGGAGCACCAGAGAGACCCCCAGGACAGAAGAATGCATGGGTGAAGAGGAGGGGAAAATATGTTAATGATTTTGGGGAAATGATTTTCATATGTGTGTTTAGGTGGGACAATCAATGAATATGTATGCAAAATACAGAAAATAAACAGAAACTTTTCTGTACTCAGCATGCATGGCTTTGGGAGGAGCTGTCCCCTTGTGCATGCAGCCAAATAAAGAATGCTGCTTTTTAAGTCTACATTGGTGTTCTGGAGTTTTTTCTGTTACCAAATTTTTGGTAATATTCTCACTGCCAAGGAAAGCTCTGTCTCCTGCTCTTCACAAACACAGAAGGGTTGGTGGAAGATGTGGTGGTCAGAGGCTGCCTGGGGTACAGTGGCCATGAAATAATTGAGTTTTCAATATTCTGTGAAAGAAGGAGGGGCATCAACAAAACTTCTACCCTGCAATTATGGAGAGCAGACCTTGGCCTGTTCAGGATGCAGGTTTGGAGAGTACAAATTCAGGTACTGGTTTTTTCATGGGAAAAAGCCCTTAAAACCAGAGGTGTCCAGGAAAGATGGAAACACCTCAAGAAAGTAATCTTAAGGGGGAAGGAGCAGCCTGTGCCATTCTGCAAAAAGATGAGCCAGCAAAGAAAATGACTGGCCCAGCTGGGCAAGGAAATTTTGTGGAAACTCGAAGAAAAAAGATCAGGGAAGTCAGGAAGTGTTTAAGGATTTTCTTAAGTCACGCAGAAAGAAAATTAGAGAGGTGAAAACTCCATTATAACTTAACCAGACCACTTCTGTGAAATTTTTATTTTTACAAAAAAAAAAAAAAAAACCAAAAAAATTATAAATAAACTAATAGCAAAGTTAGGAATAAGGGGAATGTCTGCTCTTTATTGGATGGAGTGGGGAATATATTAACTAAAAAAGAGGAAAGGCTGAAGTACTTAACACCTTATTTGTCTCAATTTTCAATATTAAGAAAAGTTTTCCTCAGGACAAGTGTTCTCCTGAGCTTGTAGATGTGAACAGGGAGCAGAACAGACCCCCTGTAATCCACGAGGAAGCAGCTGGGGACCTGCTGAGCTACTCACAATCTCAAAGGTGTCTCTGGGAGCAGATGGATCCATCCTAGGGGGATGAGGGAGCTGCTGGATGAGCTCCACAAGCTGCTCTCCATCATTTCTCATCAGTCCTGGCTCACCAGGGAGGTCCCAGAGAACTGGAGGTGCCAATGTGAGCCCATCCCCAAGAAGGGCTGGAAGGAGGATCTGGGGAACCCAGGCCTGTCAGCCTGACCTGGGTGCCCAGCAAGGTGATGGAACAGATCACCTTGAGTGCCATCACAGGGCACCTACAGGATGAATGAGGGATCAGAGCCAGCCAGCGTGATTTTCAGAGAGACAGGTCGTGCCTGATTTCCTTGTTTGACCAGGTGACCTGCCTGGTGGATGTGGGAAAGGCTGTGGATGTTTTGTGCCTGGACTTCAGCAAAGACTTGACACCGTGAGACACAGCATTCCCTGGAAAAGCTGCCTCCCACTGCTTGGACAGTTTAGTCTTTGCTGGGTTAAGAAGTGGCTGGATGCTGGGCCCAGAGACTGGTGGGGATGGTGCTGAATCCAGTGTGTGTCCAGCCACCAGTGGTGTCCCGAGGGGATCAGTGTTTGGCCCAGTCCTATTTAGCATCATTACTGATGATCTAGAGGAGAAGGCTGAGCCCCCAACAGCAAATTTGCAGATGACACCAAGCTGGGTCCTCACCTCCTCCCCAGCATTTCCCTCATCCAACCCCTGGGACTCCAATGGATCAGGAATGGTGTGGCCAGCAGGACCAGGGCAGTGATTCTTCTCCTGTGCTCAGCATTGGTTGGGCAGCACCTCGAGTGCTGTGTCCAGTTCAGAGCCCCTCAATTTAGGAAGGACACAGAGGGGCTGGAGCATGTCCAGAGAAGGGCAACAAGGCTGGTGAGGGGTCTGGAACACAAGTTCTGTGAGGAGTGGCTGAGGGAGCTGGGGATGTATATCCTGGAGGAGGCTCAGGGGAGACCTCATCATTCTCTACAACTCCCTGACAGGAGAGTGCAGCCAGGTTTGGGTCAGGCTCTTCTCCCAGGGAACAGTGACAGGACAAGAGGACACAGCTGGCATCCTGCTTGCATTTTGTGTGACTTCTATTTGCCACTGCTACATCCTTTATCCATTTCTCCAAGGCTGTGCTGTTCTATCCTACTGTCCTTGATAAATGTACATGTTGTTCTGTTCTCCTGTCCTTGTCACAGTGCTTGCCCCACATGAGGCGTGTCTGCAACCCCCTCAGCCTATGGGCTTGGGGTGGGCAAGTTTTCCCAAGGGAACAGGGATGGGACAGCTGGGCTGGACTGACCCAAGGGATGTTCCATTCCATATCACACCATGAGCAACAATAAGCTGAGAGAAGTAGGGGGCAAGGGGGGTAATGGATTGATTTTTTTATTTAAGACATTTTTCTTTCCGAACAGCATAAAGAATCCTCACCTGCCACAAGGTGGTTAAACATTTTCCACTGCTAAGAGATTTCTGGTGGATTTGCTTTACTTCTGTTTGTGGCCTTTGCTTTTTGTGTTTGGTTTGTTTGTGGGTTTTTTGTGTTATTGTTGGTGGGTTTTTTGCTTTGGTTTTTTTTGTTTTGCTTTGTTTTGTTTTGTTTTGTTTTGTTTGTTTGTTTTTTTGTTTTTGTTTGGGTTTTTATGTTTTGGTTGAGTTTTTCCCTTTTGAACAGCCTTTCTTCTGATGCACAAGTCTTTTCTGCCTTTTCTTCATTGTGGATGGCTTGGCACCTGATTTGGGCAAGACAAATTTACCCAACTCAGTCATCTTGCCCAATTACATTTTCCAGTCACCATTAACTAGATGAGTTCAGTCACAGACTCCCTACAACTTGGCAGCATCCACAAAGGAATTGAAAGTGCATTTCATGCCACTGTAGAGATAATAGAAATGCTCTGCAGTGATGGTCAAGGGCTGGTCACTGAGGGATGTCACCAGGGAGTGGCTGCCAAGAGGACTCTGTACCATGGATGACATTTGATCTCCATTGTTCAGCCAAATTCCCACCCACCCCATGTTCCACTCCTGCAGCCCAGCTCTCTCCAATCTGGCTCTGAGGAGAGCACAGCAGACCATGTCACAGGCCTGGCTAAAGTCTGGGCACACAACATCCCCTTCTTTTCCCTCCCATGGGAGTTCTGCAATCCCTGTCTTGTGCTGCCAGTGCCTGGAATGGCTGCAGGAGAATTTGCCACATGACCTTCCCTGCTGAGCCAGACCAGTCTGTGACTGTCCAAGAACCCCTTCCTGCCCTGTTTGCAGAGTGGTTCCATGTCTGCCCTTCCCAAGTGCCCAGGACCCTCTGGGATGGCTCTGCCCTTTCCAAGGGGTTTGAGAGAGATCTCACAGTGACACTGCCCAGACTTGTCAACATCCCTGGAACCAAAGGCCTTTTCCACATCCCTCAGTCCCAGGTCAGTGCCCAGAACACAGCACAGCCCTGTCCAGGTCCTCAAGGTGGTTCAGAAGGGATCCAGCTCTGACTTCTCCCCACAGATCTGCCACCCTAATGTCTCTCTGTGCAGTCCATGGCTGTCCTGAGCATTATTTCCTGGAACCTCCCTGCAAGGGATGCTTCTCTCTATGCAGTCCTAACCACTGCCCAGTAATTAATTCAGGTGTTTTCCTAGAGTGAAGTGACCTTAAGGCACTGTCTGTGTCACCAGAACTCTGCCACCCCCAAGTGCTGTTGATGGTATATGTTCTCACTCGGGTTAATCTCCCCACAAACAGACAATGCACTGCTGGAATCTCCTCAGTACAGAGCAAACACTGACTGCTGGCCTGGTCACTTGGTGTCCCTCCATGCAGGGACAAACAACCTCCTACAGGCAGGGCAGAAGCCAGTGCTGGGGATGGTGGTTGCAGGTGCTGGTGTGGGACAATTGCCCTGGGGCACCTTCCCATGCTGTCCCCAGAACAAAGACACAGCCCAGGCCCTGCTCTGCTGCTCCCTCAGGTCCATCCCAGGAGCTCTGGCTGTGCCAGGACACTGCTGTGTGCCCCCTGCACACTGCCCCTCTGCCCCAGGCACTGGGCTTTGCTTTGCCAGGGCATTCCTGGAGCACATTCCTGACAGCAGCTCTGGAGGAGAGCAAAGCCTTCCTGCCCTGCCCTCAGGAGATGCCCTTTGCTGATGGAGCTGCTGTGCTGGAGCCCAGCTGTGTCCCAGCAGTGCCCATGGCCTGTCCCTGCCTGTGCTCACAGCACGGACACGCAGCAGGACAGTGACCAAGCTGCCAGGGCACTGTGGCCTTACAGCCACAGAAGGGCTGGGAAGGAGAGGGTGGAGTTGGGAAGAGCAGATGTGGGGAGAGCCAGGGCCATTGTCCCTGGCTGTGCTGCTGTGCTGGGAGTCTCTTCCCTCCACCTCTGCTCACAGGCACTTCCCCTGCAGAGACAGAGAATGGCTTAGGAAGAATTCTGGACACACAGGAGAGGGCAGGCACTTGTTTTTATTTAAATGCACAGGGAACAGACCTCTTGCAAGTCTTTTTCCACTGCTAAGAGATTTCTGGTGGATTTGCTTTTCTTCTGTTTGTGGCCTTTGCTTTTTGTGTTTGATTTGTTTGTGGGGTTTTTGTGTTATTGTTGGTGGGTTTTTGCTTTGGTTTTTTTGTTTTGCTTTGTTTTGTTTGGGTTTTTTTTTTTTTTTTTTGTTTTGTTTTGTTTGTTTGGGTTTTTATGTTTTGGTTGAGTTTTCCTTTTGAACTGCCTTTCTTCTGATGCGCAAGTCTTTTCTGCCTTTTCTTCATTGTGGATTGCTTGGCACCTGATTTGGGCAAGACAATTTACCGAACTCAGTCATCTTGCCCAATTACATTTTCCAGTCACCATTAACTAGATGAGTTTGGTCACAGACTCCCTACAACTTGGCAGCATCCACAAAGGCATTGAAAGTGCATTTCATGCCACTGTAGAGATAATAGAAATGCTCTGCAGTGATGGTCAAGGGCTGGTCACTGAGGGATGTCACCAGGGAGTGGCTGCCAAGGGGACTCTGTACCATGGATGACATTTGATCTCCATTGTTCAGCCAAATTCCCACCCACCCCATATTCCACTCCTGCAGCCCAGCTCTCTCCAATCTGGCTCTGATGAGAGAACAGCAGACCATGTCACAGGCCTGGCTAAAATCTGGGCACACAACATTCCCTTCTTTTCCCTCCCACGGGAGTTCTGCAATCCCTGTCTTGTGCTGCCAGTGCCTGGAATGGCTGCAGGAGAATTTGCCACATGCCCTTCCCTGCTGAGCCAGACCAGTCTGTGACTCTCCCAGTGCCCCTCCCTGCCCTGTTTGCAGACTGGTTCCATGTCTGCCCTTCCCAAGTGCCCAGGACCCTCTGGGATTTCTCTGCCCTTTCCAAGGGGTTTGAGAGAGATCTCACAGTGACACTGCCTTGTCAACATCCCTGGAACCAAAGGCCTTTTCCACATCCCTCAGTCCCAGGTCAGTGCCCAGAACACAGCACAGCCCTGTCCAGGTCCTCAAGGTGGTTCAGAAGGGATCCAGCTCTGACTTCTCCCCACAGATCTACCACCCTAATGTCTCTCTGTGCAGTCCATGGCTGTCCTGAGCATTATTTCGTGGAAACTCCCTGCAAGGGATGCTTCTCTCTATGCAGTCCTAACCACTGCCCAGTAATTAATTCAGGTGTTTTCCTAGAGTGAAGTGACCTTAAGGCACTGTCTGTGTCACCAGAACTCTGCCACCCCCGAGTGCTGTTGGTGGTGTTTGTTCTCACTCGGTCTCATCTCCCCACAAACAGACAATGCACTGCTGGAATCTCCTCAATACAGAGCAAACACTGACTGCTGGCCTGGTCACTTGGTGTCCCTCCATGCAGGGACAAACAACCTCCTGCAGGCAGGGCAGAGGCCAGTGCTGAGTATCGTGATTGCAGGGCCTGGTGTGGGACAATTGCCCAGGGGCACCTTCCCAGACTGTCCCCAGAACAAAGACACAGCCCAGGCCCTACTCTGCTGCTCCCTCAGGTCCATGCCAGGATCTCTGGCTGTACCAGGACACTGCTGCGTGCCCCCCTGCACACTGCCCCTCTGCCCCAGGCACTGGGCTTTGCTTTGCCAGGGCATTACTGGAGCACAGTCCTGACAGCAGCTCTGGAGGAGAGCAAAGCCTTCCTGCCCTGCCATCAGGAGATGCCCTTTGCTGGTGGAGCTGCTGTGCTGGAGCCCAGCTGTGTCCCAGCAGTGCCCATGGCCTGTCCCTGCCTGTGCTCACAGCACGGACGCGCAGCAGGACAGTGACCAAGCTGCCAGAGCACTGCGGCCTTACAGCCACAGAAGGGCTGGGAAGGAGAGGGTGGAGTTGGGAAGAGCAGATGTGGGGAGAGCCAGGGCCATTGTCCTTGGCTGTTCTGCTGTGCTGGGAGTCTCTTGCCTCCACCTCTGCTCACAGGCACTGCACTGAAGAGGCAGAGAATGGCTGAGGAAGGATACTGGACACACACAGGACAGGGCAGGCACTTGTTTTTATTTGTGTTTCAAAAGAAAGGTATACATTAATAGAGTAATACTACAGTATTTAAAAAAAAAAAAACAGAAACAGTAGAAAAATTTACTAAAGAAAAACGGAGAAATACAGAGAAAAAAAAGACTTACATTCTAAAGGCTTGGCAGGAAGAAAAGACAGCATTTAATGCTTCTGAAAATATGGAGTCATCATATTTCTCAAGGCATTCTTGAGCTCCTGGTTCCTCAGGCTGTAGATGAGGGGGTTCAGGGCTGGAGGCACCACTGAGTACAGAACTGACAGGGCCAGATCAGGGGATGGGGAGGAGACAGAGGGGGACTTCAGGTTGGCAAATGTGCCAGTACTAAGGAACAGAGAGACCACAGCCAGGTGAGGCAAGCAGGTGGAAAAGGCTTTGTGCCGTCCCTGTTCAGAGGGGATCCTCAGCACAGCCCTGAAGATCTGCACATAGGGAAAACCATGAACACAAAACAAACAAAGAACAGAAAAACACTGACAGCAAGGAGCCCAAGTTCCCGAGGTAGGATTTGGAGCAGGAGAGTTTGAGGATGTGTGGGATTTCACAGAAGAACTGGCCCAGGGCATTGCCATGGCACAGAGGCAGGAAAAATGTATTGGCTGTGTGCATGAGTGCATTGAGAAAGGCACTGGCCCAGGCAGCTGCTGCCATGTGGGCACAAGCTCTGCTGCCCAGGAGGGTCCCATAGTGCAGGGGTTTGCAGATGGACACGTAGCGGTCATAGCACATGATGGTCAGGAGGAAATACTCTGCTCCAATGAAGAACATAAAGAAAAAGAGCTGTGCAGCACATCCTGAGAAGGAGATGATCCTGGTGTCCCAGAGGGAATTGTGCATGGCTTTGGGCACAGTGGTGCAGATGGAGCCCAGGTCAGTGAGGGCCAGGTTGAGCAGGAAGAAGAACATGGGGGTGTGCAGGTGGTGGCCACAGGCTACGGCGCTGATGATGAGGCCGTTGGCCAGGAGGGCAGCCAGGGAGATGCCCAGGAAGAGGCAGAAGTGCAGGAGCTGCAGCTGCCGCGTGTGTGCCGATGGCAGCAGGAGGAAGTGGCTGATGGAGCTGCTGTTGGACATTTCTTCACTGTGGACATGGTGGGCTGTTGAAAGAAAACATTGACAGGGTGGGCTAGATTTACTCGAGTCATTCCTATGCTATTTTCTTTTCACTGAATATTGCTTCTCTTTTTGGGGGAAATCTCACTTATCTCGTTTTATTATTTTTGATTTCAGGTTTTTTCTGCTGAGTTACTGCCTCATCTTCAGCATTGCTCTCAGCCTCAACACTGGGGAGCCCAGAGAGAAAACAGGGCTCCCTGTACGCCAGTGCAGTCAGACCTGCTGATCCCACAAACGTGTCTTTTGCTCATTTTATCTCTCTCTATTTTAGGGTGACAGCACATAAAACATGCGTGAAAATAAAGTGGACTTTTTCTAAGGTCCGATTTAAAAGTCACTTTTGCCTGGGGGCACAGCTCTGCCCTGCACACACCTCCCAGCACACGGCACTGCCCAGGGGCATCTCCCTGGCAGCAGGGCCTTAAGGGCAGCTCAGACAAACTGAAATGCTGCAAGCCAAGGTTCTTCTGCTGCTGTCTGTAGGCAGAGGAGGCTGAGGAGGCACTTGGTGAGGGAGATCTGAGGCAGATCTGCTGATCCCCAGTGGCACAGTGCAGGAGTCTCAGTGACACAGACACACCTGTCAGCCCCTTTCCCTTCCCTGGAGGAGAAAGCTGAGAGCAGCCCTGGCCTGCAGCACCATCTCCACAGCAGAAGGAATCTGTCCTGATGGGGGTCGCTCCTTCCACCTCCAACATCTCCCCACAGTCCATGGGGAGCTGCCAGGCAGGCTGAGAGCTGGCTCTGGCAGGTGGCACATCCCCTGGGCTGGCCAAGAGCCCTCAGGGCTGCAGGAGCTGCTCTGCAGGACAGCCCTGGGCAGCCCTGCCTGCAGCCCCAGCTTCAGCCCCTGCAGCTGTCCCTGACAGCAGGAGCCATCCTGCCCTGTCCCTCTGATGGTGTCCAGGGCAGCCCCGCTCTGCAGCACATCCTCCTCCTGCTCCTGTGCCTCAGAGAAACTGGGAGAGTCCTCCTGACACATCCCCCAGGCTGTGGGCTGTGCTGGCTCCAGGAGATCCCTCCAGGAGCACAGGGGACATTGCCCTGCACCCACAGACTCACCATGTCCAGGGCTGTGAAGATGTTTCCCCAAGTGAAGTCTCAGCTCAGAATCTTTCCAGTCCTGATTGCCTTCATTCTGTCTGTGCCTGGCTCCTGTCCTCTCAGTGCCTGCAGGCAGTGCCCTCAGCCCTGCTGGGCTGGGAGAGGAGCTGCTCCTCAGCAGAAATGACCTTTTGAAGCTTTTCTTGGTTTACCTTGGGAGCTGCATCTGTGCCAGGAGCCCAGCCCATCTCAGCAGCACAGACACATCACAAAGACTTTAATGACCCTCTCAGGGCTTTGGTGCTGAGTCCCTGAAACTCAGTCCCTGAGAGGGAGCTGAAGAAACCTCTGAAGAATTCAAAGTCAGACACAAACCTCAAAGTTTCTCTAAGTTTTAATGGGTCTCAATGAGAGACACAACGGAGAAAGTGTCCCCAGTTAGAGAAGAACACTGGAAGCACTGATGACAGGTGGGGACAAACCAGAGAAAGGTGTCTCTGATGCTGAGCAAACCTGGATGTGTTTCAGGAATGCAAAGGGCCAAGGCTGAGCCCCAGACCCTGGCAAGGCAGATCCTGTCCCTCCCTCATTGCTCAGGGCTCTTCCTGGGCCACTGGGCTCTGGGCATGTGCAATGCCAAGGGCAGCACCATGGGGCGGCCCCTGCCAGGCTGCTGAGCAGGGACAAGGAGGCAATGAGGCCCCAGCACAGCAAGGCTCACTTGTCCCCTGCTGGCCAAGGGCCCAGGGCCAGCAGCCATGGCCCAAGTGCTGCAGGAGTTGGCCCTGGCAGGGCCTTTCAGCTGCTGCCCATCCCTGTGCCCTCTGCAGCCCAGGCTGTCCTACGGTGTCCCTGCCCTGCGCCTCTGTCCCTGCAGGCTGTCGTCATCCCCCGGCTGCCCCACTTGGCTGGGCCCTTCCTTTGCTGACAGCTCTGTGTCCTGTCTGCCTCTGCCTGGACACACAAACCCTTGGGCTGCTCCAGACTCCTTCTGGGGGATGTGTTGCACCAGAACCTTGCCCTTGGAGAGAAATTCCTTTCTCCTTGTGTCCAGTCTGGACCACCACAGTTGCCCTTAGCATTAATTCTTTCTTTCTCTGTCTGTTTTCCACTATTTCAGAAGGTTCCACCGTCCCTAAAACTGCCCTTCCATCATTTTCAGGGCTCTCCTCTGCTGTCCTCATTGTCCACCCCACTGAGCACAGAGCTCTTTTGTCCCTATACAGTGGTTAAGTGCTTGAGGCCATGGGCACCTGGACAAGGAGGACTGTTCTTTTCTATAGGAAGGAAACCACAGAGCCCCAGGGTTTTGATGGCAGATCAGAGGCACTCACCAGAGGCCAAGGCAAGCCAGACCTGTCTGTTCTAGCAGCCTTTATCTGAAAGCTACCCTTGGATATTTCTGGAGTTCTGGAGCTGGAATTCCATTTCAGCCATGGGTGCCTGGACTGTAATGACAATTCTTCTCCACAGGAAGGCAAGGACAGAGCCCCAGTGTTTCAAAGGCTGATTAGAGGCAGCTTCAAGGAAGCCAAGGCCAGCCAGACCTGTTTGTCTTGGCAGCATTTGTCCGGGAGCAATCCTTGGATAGATGGAATTTGGGAGGCCAAATCTCACTTTTGTCCATGGGGATCAGGTCAAGAAGGACAGCTCTTTTCCATAGGAGGAAAAGTTTAGAGCCCAAATGTTTCAAAGGCAGATGAGACCTGGCCCTCAGGAAGACACAGGAACCTAGACATTCCTGGCAGCTTTTGTCTGGGAGCTATCCTTGGATAGAAGCAATTTTGGAGGCAGATTCTCATTTGGCCATGTATGCCTGGACATGAAAGATGCTTTTTCTTGTGGGAAGAAAAGCATGGCCCCCAGTTTTGGTTCCATGAACTTTTGTACTGCAGCAAGCTCCTTGGTTCTACCGTGTCTCAATGGACCCTTGGCTCCATGAGGTGCCTGGCCTCCCACAGCCCCTCACAGCTTCACACAGCCCTTCATGGCCCCTCATTGCCCCTCACAGGCCCTCCTGGACCCTCACAGCCCTTCATGGCCCCTCACAGCCCTCCATGGCTACTCATGGCTCTTCATAGCCCTTCATGGCTGCTCATTGCTCTTCACAGCCCCTCAGGATCCCTCACAGTGCCTCACAGCTCCTCACGGCCTCCCACAGTCCTTCATGGCCCCTCGTGGCTGCTCACAGACATCTCACAGTCCCTCAAAATCTCCCACATACATTCACAGCCCCTAAGGGCCCCTCAGAGCCCCTCATGGCTCCTCCCGAAGGAGGAGGGGTCCGGCTCTGCTTGTTCCCCTTTTATTTTGGTCCCTTCACAGCGATGAGTAAAGAAAGGCTGCAATGGAGCCTTTCCCCAGCATTTTCCTCAGGGTTAATTGCGGGCTGAAGCTCTGTGCTGGTGCTGCCCGAGTGTGAACATCCCTGCACCCCAAGGCCTTTGCTGTCCCCCCTTGTCCATTCCCTGTCCCTGAGTCCCTAAGCACAAAGCCAAGGAGAATTAAAGACACACAGGCCACATTTGCAGTGCTCAAACACATCCCTGCTGCTGGTGCTGCTGAAATAGAATCAGCTGACAGAGGCCATCACAGAAATTGCCTCTGGAGCGTCAAATAAAATGAAAAAATCCACCAGGACAAAGAGAGACCAGAACTTCTCTCCTCGCTTCATTGTTCCTTCCGAGCAGCAGCAGAAGATGGAGATGCCCAGAGGTATTTCCAGCTGCTGCTGGTCCCAGTGGGAGCCCAGCCTGCTGCCCAGCCCCAGCAGGATCCTGAGCCCAGCCCGGGGAGCTCCCGCAGTGTCGGAGCTCAGCGCACGCGGGGCCAGGCCCAGAGCCCCGGGCACGGCCGCCCATTGCGGGGCAGCGGCGCCGGCGGAATGTCCTGTGCCCAAACCTCCTGCTCCTGCCACACAGCGCCCAGCATTCTCCCCTGCTCCTCCTCTCCCAGCATGGCACAAATTCCAGCTCGGAGGAGGCTTCCCCAGACAGGGCTCAGGCTCCTGGTTCAGCCTGAGTGTCCCTGCAGAGGAACAGGGCATCTTTCAGGCACTTCCACAAGCTCAGGGTTCTCATTTCATGGGGAATCCGGCATGCAAATAGCCTTGCTGAAAAGGACAAAAGCAGAGGGAATGAATTGGAAATTATTAGGAAAAAATTACCCTTCTTACAGACAAAGTTCATTCCCTGCATTTCTCCTTTTCAGATTCTTTCAGTCAGCTATTGAGAAGTCCAGTTTCTTCTGGCGCTTTTAAGGAACTGATGGTACTTCTGATTTACACCAGTGCAAGAGATGTAGAATCAGCTAAACTGAACACAGAAACAATCTCCCTTTGTCAGCCCATTTTCACGTTCTAGATCACTTTCAAGATGTCCATGGGAGTGTTGGAATGATTATCATGCAACTCGCCACTTCTGCCTGCAGGCTCTGGAGATTCTTTCTTTGCATTCAGTCAGGGTTGCATTCCCTAACAATTCCTGGTACCACCTCCTGTTTTCTTGGGTTAGAACAGTAACAATGAAAACCTTACCCACAGCACAGCTGTCCAGCCCATAAGGAAAAGAAAGAACAAGTTGTCAAGTTCTCAAAACCTTTGTCCTGCTTTGCTGCACAAGTTGTGCTGCATGCACAGTGTGGAAAGTCAAGAGAAGCTGCAGTTGGTGGCACATCTTGTGACAGAAGCTGCACCTTGTCCGCCAGGAAAGGTTCTTGGAAAGAGCAAAAAGGGCTGTGGAGAAGATTCTGGGAAAACTGAAAAAGCTTTAAAGAAGTGAAATGAAAATGAAAAGAAACAATCCAATATGCTTTTCTCTGTTATATTATGCTTCCCTTTTCCATCTTGAACTATTTCTCCATCCCATTTATTCCAAATGGATCTCACCTCTAAGATCCATGACTTGGAGTTTTAGACACTGTAAAATACTGTGAGTTACACAGAGTTTGCTTTTCCTATTTTTTTTTCTTGGAAAGCAGTGCTGCAGACACAAGTGCACTGCTCTTGTCAGGTACAAATTCTGCATTCAGGGAATGTGCTCAGACAATGTTTGAGCCAAAGCAGGGACAATGCACAGCAGCAACCAAGGGGATTCCTTTGTCACTGCAGAGAAGTGAAGACTCGGGATCTTGACTCAACACAGCAAAGTTCCCATGTTTGGACAGACCCAGGGGCTGCCAGCAAGAGAGCAGGGCTTGGCACAGGGGTGAGCAGGGAAGGGACACACGGGCAAGAGGACAAACGGCCCCGGCGCTTCAGTTGCACCGGCAGCAGCAGCAGTGGCAGCAAAGGCAGCATGAATAGCAGCAGCGAAAGAAGCGACTTTGTCGACTCCCTCTTGCTTCTCCTCTCCCGCTCCCGCAGTCCCGCACCCTCTCTCGCTCTCCCTTTCCCGCTGTCCCCCTCCTCTCCCAGTCTCCCTCTCCCCATTCCAGGCCGGGCCATGTCCCCAGCCCCGCCCGTCCCGCCGCGGTCTCGCCTCCGCCCGGCTCTGCCCGTACTGGCGGTGGCTCTGCTGGGCGGGCATCAGTGCCTGGGGCTGGGGCGGCATCGCCTCCCTTTGGCTCCACCTGGCCTGAGCCCGGCCCCGGCCCCAACCCGGGCTCCGGGCCCCAGCCCTGGCCCGGCTCCTCCCGGGCCCATGGAGCACACACGGGCTGCCGCCCCCGCCGCCCCCGCTGCGGCTCCCCGGCCCGAGCTCCGCCGCTCGGCAGCGCGGCCGCCGGCCCCGAGCCGCCGCTGTCCCGTTCCACAGAGCGAACGCCTGGGGCTGCCCGGCCCGGGGCGGCTGGGGGCGCTCGGGGCCGTTCCTGGCCCCGGGCCGAGCGCTGACAGCCGCGTGTCGCCGGCAGGGAAGGTGCAGCAGGGCCTGAAGGAGCGGAACCGGCTGGGTTCGCTGCTGGGCCGCGGCGGCTTCGGCGGAGAGCGAGTGGGGCCAGCGGGAGAAGGTGGGGCGGGCCGAGCGGGGATGAGCCGGGTCCCGGCAGGGTGGGAGCCGCCGAGACGCCTGCAGGGAGCGTGGGGTGAGCGGGGGATGGAGACCATCCTGGGCCCGGTGAGGGGTCCCAGAGCCCTGGCACTGCCCAAGTCCCACTGAGATCGTGCCCTTGGAGATCGTGCTGCTGGCCAAGGTGTCCTCTGCGTGTGCTGGTGTCATTCAGCTCCTGGACTGGATTGGGTTGAGCTGCCCAACAGCTTCTTGTTGGTGCTGCAGCATCCGGAGCGGTGCCAGGATCTCTCAGGTTTATTGGCAGAGCAGAGGTTACTGCCAGAGGAGGAGGTGTGGGAGCTGTTTTGCCAGGTGCTGGAGGCACTGCACCAGCTGCAGGGTCCTGCACAGGGACATCAAACCAGAGAACATCCTGCTCGACCTGGCCACCGGGCAGGCAAAATTGATCGACTTTGGCTGTGGCACCTACCTGCAGGACACAGCCTACACTCACTTTGCAGGTGAGCCCACGCAGGGATGAGCTCCAGTCCTGGCATCTCCTGGCCCAACTTCTCAGGGCCCAGCCTGGGTGTGGCAGCAGGGATTCTCCCTTTTGTTGCCAGTCATGGCACTGAGCCTTCAGCCGAGTTGCTTTTGAGCGAGGGTGGGTGGGGGCTGGTTTCCAGCCCTGCTGGCAGCCTTTGCCAGCCACTCTGCCCAGGACTGGGGCTGGGGCAGGGTGACCAACAGAAACTCCTGTGGGTGGGGGTAGCAGAGGGGGGGCGCAGAACTTGTGCACCAGCCAGTTTGGTGTGCAGGTGAGAAAGGGCTTGGACTGCTGTGCTCTCCTTGTTTGCTTTGGCTTCATAATAATGTTTTTGGGGCAGTGCAGGCAGGAGGATGAAGGCATGGTTTTGCCCCCAGAATGAGTGGGTTTTTCCTTGTCACAGCTGGGCCTTGCAAAGGCTTCTGCTGCCTCTTCCAGCACCACTGGTTTCTTTTGCAATCCCAAGTTTGTACACAAGTCCCAGGTGCTGGCAAGAGGGCAGTAGGTCACACCATGTGCCACTGGGGCAGCCTCCACATGCCCAGGGATGCTGGGGCCAGGCTCTGGGAGCAGCAGCAGCATCCCCCTGATGAACTCCATCTGTATTCCATAGGATCTCTGTCCTACAGCCCCCCGGAATGGACCCACTTTGGCTGGTACTACGGCAAGCCA
This sequence comes from Muscicapa striata striata, assembly GCA_030060385.1. Taxonomy (NCBI): domain Eukaryota; kingdom Metazoa; phylum Chordata; class Aves; order Passeriformes; family Muscicapidae; genus Muscicapa; species Muscicapa striata. The sequence goes on from JAREIS010000929.1 coordinate 43,282, forward strand.
GCTACCATCTGCTCCCTGGGCATTCTGCTGCACCAGATGGTCTGTGGGGAGCACCCTTTCAGGAGGGGCCAGAACATCAGCTGGGACCAGCAGCTCTCGCTGCCCCAACGGCTCTCTCAAGGTGGATCCTCATCTCTGGGCACAGGGGGAATACCAGTGCTGGGAGACAGCAGCGGGCTCGTGAGCATCCCGCTCTGGCAGCTGCTGAGGAGGTGGCACATGTCCTGCTCTCCTGCTCTCCTCCAAAACAAAGAGCTGATGGGAAGGTTTAGGTCCAGCTCTGAGCACACCCCGCATTGTGGACATCATTGAAGCACCAGGCTGAAAATTATAAGGCCTGAGCGAGGCCTGAAGTTTTTCTTTCTCTCATGCTAGAGAAATCTTTCCCAGGCTTAAGACAGTTTCTCTGCTCCTGCCTGAGCTTTTCCCAAGGTGATAAAACTCGGGAAAAACAGAAAAAAATCCACAACAAGATTAGCACCTGGTGTTTTCTGGAAGACAAGGAAAAATAGTTTTCACAATCTGTGAGAAAGTTTTGTTTTCTTCTGTTGTCCAATGGACTGCTGTTCCTTTTGCAGTTTGCGACCCACACTATAAATGTGGCTCACGGCAACAATAACATTGCTTCTCTTCGCCATCAAGCTAGAGAAGTCTGTGTCGTTATTTTGCGCAACCATAGCGCGTGTAGCGACATCTGGTGGTCCCACCGAGATTTTCTTTCATCGGAACCGAGATCGTCCTTCATCGGAACAGCACGAACTGGGACCAGTTCGGAGTGACTGCGGAGCCTGCAGCCGCAGAGCCCCGGCAGCGTTAACCCGCTAAGTTCCGCAGCCCCACGGAGCCGAGCGCTGGCAACCCCAGACAGCGAGAACTGCGAGCGGCTCTGCGATCATTTTTCTCCCCGCCGAGAGAGGTACTGTGTTTTCCCCCCCTCCCAGCATAGCGGCTAGGTAGGAAATTCCGAATAATGGGAAACCGTTTGTCTAAGCAGGAGGAAACTATTCTCTCACTGTGGAGGGATGTCCTTGATGACCTGGACACCCCGATCCCAGACAAGGACTTGGTTGCCTTGTTGGCTTGGGCAAAAGAACGTGGGTTTTCAGAGGATGAAGGAGAGGTTTTTTCTGCGGACACTTGAGAAGAATTAGGGCACCAATTGTATACAGCTTTCAAGAAGGGAGATGTTTCACTCTACCACCTGTTCACCACCTGGGTAACCATTAATCGAAGTTTAATGGAAGGTAAGAGGAGTTTAGAGTGGAGCGAGACAGGTTCAGAACAGAGCAAGGGTGAGCCTGATTGTTATCCCAGGAACCCCCTGAAGTTAGAGCCACCCCCCCCAAAGCCCCCTCGGGTGAAGCGTTCATCACTTAATGGCTACGTTCCGCCCTCTTGTCCTGAAGACTTTTTTGTTGGACAAAACATGGGCAGCATGTGACAGCACCCCCCATTTGCACCCCAAGACACCACGGTGTCCCTTCCCCGGGGGATGGAATCGGCAGGCACACAGAAACATTCACTTGCTGATGTGATCATGCCCACCGCCCCCCTGTTGCCAGCAGAGACAGCGCAAATGCCAGCTATTCCGCTGGATGTGGTGGAGCAAATTTCGCTCATGGTCATGGTGGCCCTCCAGGAGGCGTTTCTGCCCTATGCAACCACCCCCGTGGAACCGCAGCAGATCGCGGACGGCCCGGCCGTGGGGACGGGTCCCTGGCTGCCGGCCGCCTGCCCCCAAAACAAGGACAGCGGGTGCCACTGGCCACAGGGGCGGGGCCAGCACCACCCCCTGCGTGACGTTTGACGTCACGACCCACGATCCCGGAAGCTCCGGGTTCCCCCGCCGACCCCTCTGGGACGCCGCTGGGTTCCTCCTCGTCTCCAGGGACGTGTCCTGCCGCACGGACCCCGGCCGGTGTCGCTGTTCCCGCTCCTGCGATTGAGCCTTTCTCAGCAGTGCCGGTGGTTGCTGTGACATCCCCCGTGGGGCAGGGGACTAGCAACCATGGCAGAAACCCCCGCACTATCTGGGAGACGGTCAGGATGCAGGCATTGTGAAATGGGGATTGGGACCTCTTGGAGAAGGTGGGAATGCTAAAGGGAGGTGCTCTCCGGATAGAGGGAAGTGCCCAGGGTGACCCCGTGGAGCTCTGCCCGGTCCCTGGGGATGACCTGTCACCGAGCAGTGATGGGGATACCCAGGGGACGGAAGGGGCTCAGGTTTTTCCTGTCTTCAAAGGGGTTCAAGAGCAACGTGACAGGCACGATCCAATCGCTTGGCGTGTTGTCCAAGATTTGCAAGATAAGGTAGCACGTTTTGGGCTTGGTTCTACTCTAGTCATGCAAATTCTTAGAGTATTGAATACAGATCTGCTAGCACCTTACGACATAAGGCATATAGCCCAGGTGCTATTTCAGCCAGTGCAGTTCAGAGTGTTTGAAGACACCTGGACGCAGATGGCTCACAGGGCAGCTGCAGATAATATGGGACTGCCCCGGGATGATCCCAGGCATGCTGTGGGCCGCGAGGTTTTGATGGGCCTGTTTCGTTTTGTCAATCCTGACCTCCAGGCCACCTAGGACCCTCCCATTCTTGAGCAATGCCAAAAAATAGGATTTGCAGCAATCATAAAAACAATAGAAGTTGCAGCTCCTAAGCAAAGATATGTGAAAATCACTCAGGGTCCCAATGAACCATTCTTACAATTTGTTGAGAAAGTGGCAGCCGCCCTGGAGAAACAGGTTGAAGATGATGTTCTCAGGCAGTTGTGTAAGCAGCTAGCCAGGGATAATGCCAATGCTGATTGTGCTAAGATCATACAGTCCCTGCCAGGAGATCCTTCACTGACTGACATGTTACAGGCATGTGCTAAAGTAGGTACTATAGACCATCAGATCTCTACTTTGGCAGCTGCCATGTGGCATCATCAGAAAATGTCAGGGGGTGGATATTATAAACAGGGAAAACCTAAAGGCAAGAAGCCGAAACCTCTTTGTGTGCTAAGTGCAAGAAACCAGGTCACTATGCAAACCAATGCAAATCAAATTTTTCTGGCCAGGGAAACGGACAGGGGAACGCTTGGGGGTGCAGTGCTCAGATACAAGTGGTACCCCAGGTTTCCTCGGCCTGCACTCAGCCAGCACCCGTGGCTCAGCCGGAGTGGATGTACACACCGCAGCTAGAGTCATCTTAGACTCTGCCGGTGTGCACAAGGTTCCTCTGGATGCCACTGGGCCTTTGGGCAAAGGCCTGAGTGCTTTGCTCATAGGACGATCCAGTGCCACACTTCAGGGAATCTTTGTCCACCCCGGGGTCATTGATGCTGACGTCACAGGTCAGATCTACGCTATGGTTTCTACGCCTTCTCCCCCTGTCACTATCCTGGCAGGAGCTTGTATTGCCCAACTTGTGCCTTTCTATTCATCTGTTCTCAGGGCTGATCAGCGAGATCGCAAAGACGGTGGCTTTGGATCCACAGGACGGCCACAGGTTTTTTGGACAATGAATATCTCAGATCAGCGTCCACAAATGATGTGCACTCTGACGGTCCCAGATGCCAACCCATCTCAAACCCAACTCAGAGGTTTGCTTGATACTGGGGCAGATGTAACAGTGATTTCTCTTTCTGCCTGGCCTCCACATGGCCTACGGCTCCTCTTGGCCAAGCCATTGCAGGTTTGGGGGGTACAGCACAGACCTTTGTGAGTCAAAGGCCTGTGTTGATCAAAAATATGGAAGGGCAGATGGCTACAATCCGACCCTACATTGCCTCAGCCCCTATCAACCTCTGGGGACAGGATGTGTTGGCAGCCTGGGGTGTGTGCATTGAAACAAATTCTTAATTTTCTAAAATAAAAAAGGGGAACAGCAGGTGGAACACCACACAGCCAACTGGAGAAAGTTTTACCCCACTGTGCCACAAGATTCCAATAATCCTGGTATTGTGAATCATTTCACTTCTTTACAGGCTGCAGATGAGACATGCATCTGACTTGCAACATTGGAGACAGGATGCAGCTGAAGCACAGCTTTCAAATGCTGACCAACAGGCCGACCACCAGCCAGATGGTCCCTCTTCCAGCAGAGGATGAACTCTTTTGTTCCTTTGGAACTGTTTTCAGATTTTGGACATTGGTAGATGGGTTTTCTGAAATGTATTAGAAATGATAAGTCTGGTGAATGGTGGTGGGGTTTTGATATTGTATTAGAATTAGGTTTTGCAGGGAAAAAGCATCAGGTGTGAAGATTTCCCTGGGCACTTCAGGTGTCCACAGATCTCCTGAGTGGTGTTTGTCCTTCTTTGCAAGGGCCCTGTGGAGGATTACAAACACTTCTGTTTCTTTTTTTTTTTTTTTTTACTAAAAGGGGACTTGTGGACACCACTGAAGGCCCAGGCAGAAATTGCAAGGCCTTTCTCAGGCTCTGAGCTCCTTTTCTCTTTCTCATGCTGGGAAACCTTTTCCCAGGCTGAGACAGTGTAAGAGTCCGAAGCTTCTCTGATCTGCTTCACGACCATCAAACTGAGGCTCAGGGACCCTCACCCCTAAAGCGGCAGGGCTGAGCTTTCTGGCCTAGCCGAGGTGGTGGATGCCTGCCAAGGACTCTTTGAAGGACTGTTTGGGACTTGCTATGGTACACTGGTCGTGAATAAAGTATTGGCTGTGGCGTTCTGTTTACCCCAACAAAACTCCCCACAGGTGTGGACAATGGGGCTAGTTTCGAGATGGCGTGGGCCGTGTTTTTCCCTAACTACGGACAGTTTGGTGGCCAAAGCTAGCCCTGATGCTACTGTCCACAGCGGCCTGTCCCACCTGTCCTTGCATCCGCGTCCTCGAGCAACGATCCCCATATACAATAAGTCCATAAATCTTCCCACCTTTTTGGCTAGAGGCCACTCACTTTGGAAAGGACTATAAAGACACATCCCTGGACCAAAGACCCTCTGAGATCTCCCCAATGGCCGGACGTTCTATTGGCTGGCTCGACGAAGATTCGTTGGACTGTTGGTAGCTATTCCCCCCCGGACTCTCTCTCTCTCTCTCTCTCTCTTTCTCCCTCTATCGCAGTTTTAGTTTGGCACAAATAAAGTGCATTTCTGCAAAGATTAAACTGGTCTTGTCCCCTGTGTGTCCTTTGCACTCTGAGATCCCTAAAAAAGAACCTTCACGACCCCCGCTCTAACTGGGCGGACCGTGACATTTTTTGGCGTAGTCGGCTTTCGATTCCCGATACTGGAGGAGTTGGGGTACTCTGTGCACTTTGTAACAGGGGAAGATCCATGCCATTTCAGCCACACCTATCCTGTCAGTGAAAACTGAACAGTGGTAGAAAGCAAGGGAGATGGTATTGGTTCTTTCCACAATCTGCACACAGACCCAGGTGTAACCAACGCCATTTCAGCTATCAGAGAATGTTTTGAAAAGGATCTCAAATGTGCAAAGGATGGGACTTGTGTTTTTTGTTGTTGCTGCTTGGTGTAGTTGAGGGGACAACTAATTAGAAACTAAGGAGAACCTCCCAAGCGGTCTGGTCCCCTCACCCACCCAGGGAAGAGAGGGGGGGCTGTGCTCAGCAGAGAGCTGTGTGTGTAACTTAGGTTCTGAACTCCCTGGAGTGGCTCTTCCCCCCTCGCACATAATCGTAACTCATGGAATATTGTTATTGTTGTTGTTTAGTTGTTGTATTTGACTACTTGGTGTCATGAAGAGACAAAGTGTTTTTATTGTGAAGATAGTGCTGCCCAAGTAGTGGGGTCTCTTCAGCCACCCAGGGAAGAGAGGGGGGACTGTGCTCAGCAGAGAGCTGCGCGTATAACTTAAGCCCTAACCTCCCTGAAGTGGTGATTTTTTCCCCCTCGCACATAATCGTGACTTGCAGAATAGTTGTGGTGTTGCTGTTTAGTTAGTGTTTTTTGACTACTTTGACCGAGACAACACCTTGTGTTTTTGTAATTAAGTTATTACTTCCCAAGTACTGAGTTTCTTCACCCGCTTCAGGGGTGAGAAAGAAAAACACGGTTGATAGCCGTGCTTTTTGTGTAACTTTAAGCACACCTTCCTAAAGCGGTTCCCCCACCCCCTCGCAAATATGCCTATGTTAGCTCAACATAATGTCAAACCCTCCGAAGCAGAGAAAGAATGGGCTAACAGTAATTGGTTTGATTTAGAAAATGTGGTTTATAGGATACATTTCTTGCAACATGAATCAAAATTCAAACTGGGCAGAAATAAGACCATTCTCTGTTCAGTTTTGGGGGCCTGCCTCACAGCAGCTGTAGAAACTCACTTTACGAGAAGGAGTGAAGAAAAAGCAATTATTAATTCTCTGCAAAATTTAGTGGAAGCCTTGCAAAAACAATTCGAGCAAGGAGCAAATTACGCAGAAATCTTGCAAAAACAACTAGATCAAAAATCAAATTACACAGAAATCTTGCAAAAATAATTAGATCAAGAAGCAAATTATGTAAAAATCTTGCAAAAACAATTAAATGAGGAGAGGAATGAGAATCAGACTTTGAGAAATAAAAATCATGCTTTGGTAAATGAAAATCATGCTCTGAGAGATGAGATTCATTCTTTAAAATATGAGAATAACTCTCTAAGAGCTGGCCTAAAACAAGAACACATTAACATTTTAAAACACACCTTTCCACCAAAAGAAACAGAAGATACCGAAGTTAATCTATTATATCCTCAAAAGGAACTAACTTTGATGCAAAATAGTGGGGAATATTGTTGCCCTAGCTTGAAACCTGTGGTTAAGTCAGAACACAATTGTATCAATGATGAGAATTTTAATCCACAAATAACCACTACAAAAATCCAGTGCACTGCTACTGAATTATCAGAACAAGTAGCTTGTGTGTTCTGGGGCCACGGAGTTTTCATAGCAGCACAAGTGAAACGTAACTTATGGTCCCCAACTCAGCGCACGGTTTATTCGGCAGCAGAAATTGTAGCTTTAAAAAACTTACAAAAAGCTGCCTGCTCGCAAATTGTACATGAAATACAATTCACTGTTGGTTATAAATCACCTGTGCAATTAGCTGAAAATGTAAAACAATACCCTGTTCACTCTAGTGCCAAAGAAGTGACCAAACTGGTTATGCAGGATTTGGGATCCCCAGTTCAAAATCCCAAACCTGAAAATGTGGCTGTTAATCAATATATTGATAATATCCCTGTGGGAAAACCCAGTGCCCCCCCAATTTCACAGAGTTTGGCTATTATGCCAATGCAACTTTCTCCTCAGGTTCTGGGCATCCAGCCAAAGCATTCTTCTCAACTTGCAGGATTTGAGCGAAAACAGCTTCAGAATCAGGGAAACTATAAATCATCGTGTCTCTTATGTGAGCAGAGAAACGGGGGTGATTGGTTGTTTTTGGAATCGCTCACCTGAAATCCTGAAAATGGACATTTATTAATAACAGCAATAGTTGGTCCTGAGCAGGCAATTATTACTTTTGTAAGTGACTCTGCATTAACAAATTTAGCTGCCCAGAAATATGGAGTTGTCACAATAAGAAAACAATACTTTGCCCTCAATGCCTTCTACACTCACAGTGCTTTTAACTCTCCAATTAGGCCAGTTACATGTCCTCTTAGAGCAGCTGTTCCAAACTTAGCTGAACTTATACCTATATGGCCAGAACACATAAATTGTTTTGCTTTCACATGGGAAGACATACCCAAACCTGACACTGTAGCCGTGTATCAATACAGATTGATAGGAGAAGAAGAAAAAAAGGAAGTGAGGGGTGTACAAGCACACCTAGAAAGCCTTGGTTTGCAGATTCCTTCAGAGAAAATACAGAAACCCTCACAGGAAGTCAAATTTTTGGGGATTATCTGGAAGGGTGGAATGACATGTATCCCACCCGATACATTAACCTCTTTAGACCAGGTTAAAATGCCTGAATTCAAAAAGGAACTCCAAGAAAAAATAATCACCCATTTAGAAAGCCTTAACTTGCAAATTGCCTCAAGGAAAATTCAAAAACCTTCTCAGGAACTGAAGTTTTTGAAGACAGCCACTACTGAGACTGCCCCCCTTGACTGGGTGGCCCAGAAATCCTCAGTTAGGAAGTGGTATGCCCTGATTGAGCAGTACTGTAAAATCTTCAGGAATTGTAAAAATCTGGCAATATCAAAAACTGAGAACTTGAGTAGCAGCTACGACAAACCTGCCTTGGTAATTAAAATATTTTCTGTTTCCTCCCCCAGACAATCTTTGTTCACTAATGCTTTTGCTGAACAAATTATTGCTGGAGGACGGGGTGGCCCTTGGTTTGGGTCGCTGATGGTTGTTTGGAGTGTTTTTCAGCTCACAGTGCAGAGTGCCTCCCATGTTTACAATTACACCGACTCTTATGCTGCTTTTACAGGAGGTACAGAGCGGATTCCCTTTTGGGAGAATAATTGGGAAGTTAACAGAATTCCAGTCCATGCTACATGCTGCATAGCTCTATCATTTTAACTTACTGCCTCTCTGTGTGGCAGATTCTGTTGTGTTTACTTTTCACAGAATAACGCCGTGGAACATGAAGATTAATTGCTGAATCCCTCATCGAACCTGTATACCTGGATATGTTATGGCACAGGACCTTACAGCTGTGTTTTATTTTGTGAGATTCAAAATCAAAATTGAACTGTTTTACAATTTTCCCATAAAATTTTGTGTGGTAAAAACAATGCAAAAAGCATTTTGATGTGTAGTCGACAGGATAGTGTTAATAATAACACCTTTTACCCAAACCACTGGTTAGTCTGAGCCTGAAAATTCTTGAAATTGGTTGGAAAATTGGCCAACAGCAAATACTGTTTAGTTCGGCATGGTCTTTTAAAACAAGTCAAATTGCCAATGCAAAACAATGACTCAGTATTTCAGCCAGCTTGTTAACCTGTTCTAAGGATAGAACAGCCCAGCTGCAAAAGCAAGATCATTTTAAAAAATAAATAAAAGAAAAATTACCAGTGGTGAGGGGACATGATTGGGAATTTTGAATAGTATTGATTTAGAAGTATAAGGAAAGGTGAGGAAGGCATTTTCCCTACTGAAATCCGGACAATAATTTGGGATAATGCCCATGGGTTTTTTAAAAAAGGAATTCCAATTCTGATGGAAATTTGGTAAATTTTACCTATGACTCCAGTACAAACACAAACACAGCCTTTGTACTAATCATATGTAATGCTTTAGCATATTCAACATTCCCTATCATTGCATTAGGGCTGAACTATGACATCTGTAACTTTGAAATTCATTCAAATGAGATTTTTAAAACATTGATAGGGAATATAGGCAATGGGTATGCATATTTTAGAATTGTTTGTAATAATGCATATTTGGTAGTGAGTATTAAAAATCATTTAAATCTTTAATTCCCTACTCTTTCCCGTGCCTCCAAATCAATAGTAAATAGTACTTTAACTAGCACACTCCCTGTCCCGAGTCTTATTGCCTCTTATAAAGGTGCTTGTATGTTTTCTTTTGTTTTCTGGTCCAGGATGCTATAGGAATATTTGGGGGAAAATCCTCATCTGCACTATTTTCACTATCACTGTTAGGCAATGGGGGATATAATTTAGGGGTAAGTGAGGGAAGAGATGGCTCAGCTTGTTTCTTCCATGAGGGAGCTGGAGTAGTGACAGGAGTTAATGATCCCTTTGAATCTTCCTTTTCCTTTGACTTTTCAGGGGGTGGTCTGTACATGTCAATTAGTTCCTGTTCTTGTGCCTCTGTTTGATAAACCTTATCAGAACGGGTACAGTGCTGGTTTATTGAGCACAGACTGCAGCATTGCTTAGGATTCCCTCTATTAGCCTTTCTGTCCTTTTCAAGGGCCAATACCAAGGGATCAGAGCGGGGTCTGAAGCCACAATCTCTCTCAGGATGGTTCCTGACAGAGAAAATCTTATCTGCGTATGTCACCTCCACCCATTTCTGTCCTCTCCTGCAATAAAACCTCACAGTCTAAAGTTCCAGCTGGTGGCCATCTGAGACCTTCTCCCAGCCTATAAAGGGGCCATCATTGCGTGCAAAATTTGATCAAACTTCACTTATTTTCAGTGTCCCCATGTCCTACTAACTCTTTCCAGTGCGTCAAAACACTGCCTAAAGGTCTAGCCTTAGAAATCTCCTTGCTTTGACTAGTACCCATTGTCTCCTTCTTCTTGTGTTACCCTGCTTTCGCCCAAATTTTTCTCCACACAGCCGACAGTCCTTTCCCAGTCTTCCCTCCACACACACGCCCAAGTTGCAGGTACTAAATGTGATTTTTGCACACACAAACTTTAGAATATTCGGTTCAAAATCAGCTTGTTAGGATGCCTTGATTTACACTGAGGGCATAGCCTTTGCCATCTCTCAGAGGAACAATACTAACATTTTCCACAAGTCCTGCATTTTAACAGTAACCACACAGAGTGCCAACCTCTAGAAGCCCCAAAAGCCTCATAACACCCACACAGGCAAGCTACTCCACTTCTCCTCTCTTGAATGTCCAGACACTCTTGTGCAGGCTGTTCCCAGTCCAAAGCTACCAATCTCCCTGCTGAGGTTCTATATATTCCTTCCAGATGAACCTTATAATTTCCTCTTTCTATCCAATAGTTCACTGGATTCACAAATTCCCAATGATCCAGTCCAAACCACTGAGGGAGGGGGATTCCTTCTGTTCTTCTAGCCATGATTTAAAATATCAAACCACCACAGTATAACTCCGACAGTCCACAAACACAACCCCCTTATATTTTAAATTCCCAAGGGTCAGGAACACACCACAGCAAGAAGGAAGTTCTTTTAATTTGTCTTGCCAGATTTACACCATTCTTTCATCCTCTCTCAGCTGAGGGTAGTTCCCAGTCAAAAGCCAAATAAGAACTAGTTTGGCTTGAGTATACTCCTCCCAAAAACACCCCATCTATTCTACTACCCTCTAAACTTACAGTGGCCCAGTCCCCTTCAAAACTCTCCTGGCTCAAGCTGAAACCATCTAGAAAGAGCCTGCCTAGATGGCTGGGCCTCTTCAGCTTGGGCTCGAGCTTCAACAGCCACTTCTATCAGCAAACTACAACAGAGCAGCCAACAACACAGTCCAAGTAACAACACAGGGAACAGAGCAAAATTACCAGTTTGATGCAATTATAACTTTGGCCACAAGGTGGCAATTTTACTCTAAAATACACAATGACCAGCGACGGCAGGGGCTCGTTCGGCCTGAAAAGTGTTACAGGAAATCCCCCACAAACAAGAATTCTCCAAGCACAACCTGAATCCGAAAGTCAAAAGCACTGCGGGGAAGGGTATCTCTTTATTGAGGGATAAGGTATTCACCTCTTTTCAACACAGCACACAGCATGAGGAAATTTTAAACAGTCACCCCAATCACTTCTCCATTCTCCAACCACTTGCCTCTTACTTAGTACTTCTCACCAATCACACACACAGTCACTCACAGTCAGGACACAGTCAAAATAGCAATGATCACAATATCAGCAATATTATACAACAATCATTATATGTATAATTTCTATTCCGTAGTTAAACTCTTACCCTTTGATTTTTGCTTCACAAAGATTCTATGATAGACACAAAAACAATCAAGGGGTTGTATCAGTATGCTCTGTCTAGAGTGTGGTGAAAACACCTTGAAAAATGCTCTATTTACAAAATTGTCATTGGTGGCTGGAGAAAGGAGGTCATGCTGCATTGATGCTGAGAAACGCTGAAATCAGCCTGACTTATTTGAACTCCTCCTGTCTTTTCTGAGATGAGGAACTCCTCAGCCTTCCCTGGTCTGGGCTGGACAAGTCCAGCTCCTTGGCCTCTCCTCACAGCCAGAGGGCTCCAGCCCCACCTTGGATGCCCTTCCCTCATCCTGCTCCAGCTGCCAGACATCTTTCCTGCCCTGGGAACCCAAACCAGGCCACAGTGATGTGGATAATCCATGTCATTTTATGTCCTGGTCACACAGCCCTGGCCACTTGTCCCCGTGTCAGGCTCTAGGGATTGATTTGTGGAACATCCTTGGTGGAGTCTGTCGCTCCAGGTGGACCTGGGAATACTGGGGACAGGGGACCCTCCTAGGCATGAACAGCATTGGACTTCTCTGGGAGACTGTGAGGGAGGCTGGGGCAGAGTGACCAGCCAGGGTCACATCCTGCAGGCTGAACTGGAGGCACTGCAGATCAGGGACAGCCACTCTCTGGAATGCTCAGCAGATGCTCAGCTCAGGCAGCTCCTGCAGCTCCAGGGCCAGCCCCACTGCCCAGCACGGCAGCAGAGAGTTGGCCCCGGGGCTCCTCAGGCAGCTGCTGCTGCCCCAGGGACAGGGCAGCCTCTTGCCAGGGCTGCTCTGCACCCCAGGGCTCCTGCTCTGCTCCTGGCACATGCCAGCTGCCCACAGAGCCTGTGCCAGGGGAACATGTCTGTGCAGGCCTGAGCAGCCATTGCAGCCCCTGCCCTGCTCCCCAGAGCCCCGAGCTGGGGCTGCTGCTCTGCAGAGCACGGGGCTGTGCTGCCCCAGCCCTGGGCTGCCTCTGCTGGGCTCTGCTGCTCAGCCTGGGACACAGAGGCAGCTGATGGTGCTGCCTGCACTGACCTCCTCCCACAAAGGCTCTGCTGGGGCCATGCAGGGGCTCAGAGGTGCCTGCCTTGTTCCAGGGCTGCCAGATGGCCTTGGGGCTGCCCTGCATCCTCCTGGGGGAGGTCCCTGAGGCTCAGAGCAGTCAGTGCCCAGACTCCTTTCCCTGTGCCTACTGTGTCCTTGGGGCTGCTGAGCTCTCCTTTGCCTGTTTGTTTCCAGATGAGGAACTGTTGGCACCTGGTGGGTTAATGCAATGCTCACTCTTTCACACTTCCAAGCCTATAAAAAACTCTCACTGCTTCTTCTGTAGGAACATGTTAAACATGTTAAAGGAAGAAGAATGGGAGAGTAAGCAGTCCTCACAGTGTCACAATGGTCTCCATAAGAAGGAAACAACTGAGCCCTAGTGTTGCAGGGGCACATGAGGGGCAGCCACCAGCTGCCAAGGCCAGCCAGACTTGATTGTATTGGCAGATTTTGTCTGTGAACAATCTCCAGGCATATGGAATTTTCGAGGCAGAATCCCAATTTCAGGCATTAACATCTAGAGGAGAAGGATGATTCTTTCCCATCAGAAGGAAAGCACAGAGCCCAAGAGTTTCAAAGGCCAAAGAGGAAAGAAGTGGCTCCTGGGAGGCCAAGCCAGCCAGACTTTTTTATCCTGGCAGGAATCCTCGGATACACAGTATTTGGGAGGCAGAATCCCAGTTTCGACCTTGGGCGCCTTGACGAGAAGGACAGTTCCTTTCCATTGGAAGGAAAGCACTGAGTTCGAGTGTTCCAGAAGCAGGTGAGAGGCAGTCCCCAAGAGGCCAAGGGCAGCCAGACCTCTCAGTGCTGGCAGGTTTCACTTGGGAACAATCCTTGGATACAGGGAATTTTGGAGGTAGAATCTCAGTTTTGGCTGTGGGCACCTGATCAGGAAGGAGAGTTCTTTTCATTTGGAAAGAAAGCACAGAGCCCCAGTGTTTCAAAGGTAGATGAGAGCCAGCCCCCAGGAAGTAAAGCACAGCCAGATTGTCAGTTATGGCAGTTTTCATGTGGGAGCTGTCTTTGGATATAGGGGATTCTGGAGATGGATTCCAAATTTTGGCCTTGGACACCTGGACGTGAAAGAGTTTCTTTTCCATAGCAAAGAAAAGCACATGGTCCCAGTGTTTCAAAGGCAGATGGTGGCCCCTGGGTGGCCGAACCAGTGAGATCTGTTCATCCTGGCAGATTTCATTTGCCTATAAGGAATTTTGCAGAAGGAATCCCAATTTTGGCCATGGGCACCTGGAGAGAAGGACAGATCTTTCCCAAAGGAAGAAAAGCATAGAGCCCCAGTGCTTCCAAAGCAGATAGCAGCAGCCCTTGACATGCCAAGGTCAGTCAGACCTGTCAGGTGACCCACAGGAGGCCCAGACAGCCAGACCTGTTCTGTGTTCCCTTGGTTCCATGAGACCCCACAGTGTCACAATGTTCTCCTTGATTCCATGAGTCCCTGTAATGTCACAATATTCTCCTTGTC
>JAREIS010000930.1:0-35602 GCA_030060385.1 Muscicapa striata striata
ATGGATGAATGTATGATGGTTGGATGGAAGATGGGTCATTTCATTTAGAGACGGATGGATGGATAGATGTATCGATGGATGTGTCGCTCGATTTAGAGGTGGATGGAGGGATAAATGGAGGGATGGATGGATGGATAGAAGGATGGATGGATGAATGGATAGTTGGATGGATGGATGGATGGATGGATGGATGGATGGACAGATGGATCGATGGATGGAAGGAGGATGGATAGAGGAAGGACTGATGAATGATGGTAGGACGGGTGGTTGAATGGTTGCATGCTTGGAAGGATAGAGAGATGGATTAATTAATCTAAGGATGCGTTGATGAATAGATGTATGGATGAATCGGTGGATGGATGGATGGATGGATGGATGGATGGATGGATGGATAAGATGGATGGAATAGTGGTGGATGAAAGGGTATGGAATGGAATGGATGGATGGATGGATGGATGGATGGATGGCTGCATGTCTGGTTTGATGGCTGTAGGGATCGACGGAGTGTTCCATGGAAGGTTGAATGGTTGAATGGATGCATGGGTGAATGGATGGTTGGATGGATGGATTGATGGATGTCATGAAAGATGGACATATAAATAATTTATGAATGCCTGGATGTTAGATTATTTCATTATGCCTATGTTTAAGGATGGATGGATGGATGGATGGACGGATGGATGGAGGGATTGATGGATGCTTGGGTGGAATAATGCATGGATGTATACATGGATGCCTGCACACAAGGATTCATGATCGATTTATGGCTGATTGGTGCATTGATGATAGACGGATGATGGATGGATGGATGGATGGATGGATGGATGGATGGATGGATGGATGGATGGATGGATGGATGGATGGATGGATGGATGGATGGATGGATGGATGGATGGATGATGGATGGATGGATGGATGGATGGATGGATGGATAATGGATGGATGGATGAGTGGATGGTGGGTGAATGTGGATGATGATGGATGGATGGATGATGGATGATGGAGGATGATGATGGATGGATGATGGACTGTTTGAAGGTGATGGATGGATGGATGGATGGATGGATGGATGGATGGATGGATTGATGCTGGTGAAAATGGATGGATGCATGCCATGCCAGGATGATATGATGATGGATGATGATGGTGATGGGATAATGATGAGCGGATGATGGATGGATGGATGGATGGATGGATGGATAGGATGATAGGTATGATGAATGGATGGACTGGATGGATGGTTTAGGAATTGAGAATGATGGATGGATTGATGGATGGATGGATGGATGGATGGATGGATGATGGATGGTTATGGATGGATGATGGATGGATGAGGATGGATGGATGTGGATGGATGGTGATGATGGTGGATAAATGACAGAGGATGATTGGATGGATGAATGGATGATGAGATGATTGACGGATGATGGGTTGCTGGATGGTAGATGAATGGATGGATGGATGATGGATGGATGGATGGATGGATGGATGATGGATGGGTGGTGGATGGTTGAGTGGATGTGGATGATGGATGGATGGATGATGGATGGATGATGATGATGGATGGATTGAGTGGATGGATGGATCAATGATGATGAATGATGGATGGCTGGTGAATGATTGGTGGATGGATGGATGGATGAGTGATGATGGGGTGGGATGAGGATGGATGGGTATGGAAGTTGAATGGTTCAATGGATGGTGATGAGGATGGATGGATGATGAGGATGGATGAAGGATGTGTGGACATGCATGATGATGATGAATGATGGATGGAAGTGGTCAAGGTGGATGGATTATGGATGGATGGATGATAAGGTGAAATTGAGATGGATGAATGGCTGAGATGAAATATGGTTGATGGATGATGGATGATTGGGTGTTGAATGATGATGATGCTGAGATGAGGATTGATGGATGGAAGGTTTGATGAATGGGCGGATATATCTATGACTTGACGGAGGGATGATTGCATATATGCACACATGGACGAATGTATGATGATTGAATGGAAGATGGGTTCATGCATGGTAAAAAGTTGATAGATGGATGAATGGATTAAAGGATGGATGGATGGATGGATGGATGGATGGATGGATGGATCGCTGGATTTACAGATGGATGGTTGGATGGGTGGATTGATGGATTCTGGATGTTTGGATGACTGCATGCATGGTTCTGAGAATGATTTGTTGATGGATTATGCATGAATGGTTGGATGAAGGATGGTTGGTTGGATGGATGGGTATAGGGATGTATGACTGAAGGGATGGATGAATGGATTGTTGGAATGAATAAGTGATAATTGAATAAATTATCTAGTAATGGATGATGGTTGGATGGATGGGCGGTTGATGGATGGATTAATGAATCGATGGATGCATTGATAGATGGATGGATCGATGGATGGAAGGAAGATGTATAGGGGATAGACTGATGAATGATGGAAGGATGGGTGGTTGAATGGTTGGATGGTTGGAAGGATAGAGGGATGGATTGATGAATCGAAGGATGTACTGATGAATAGATGGATGGTTGAATGGTTGGAGGTAGGATGGATAGAGGTAGGCTTGACGGATGATGGTAGGATGGATGGATGAATTTGTTGGAAGGTTGGAAGGATGGCTGGATGGCTAGCTGGATATTTGAATGGAGTGATGGATGGATGGGTGTAGAGATGGATGGATGAATATATCATGGATGAATGATGAATGAATGGAGAGATCAATGGAGTGTTCGATGGAAGGATGAATGGCAGAAGGGATGTATGCGAGGACGGACGTTAGGATGGATGGTTGGGTGGATGGATGAGTCGATTGAACGTGTATGGCTGGAGGGATCGATGGAGCGTTCCATAGAAGATTGAATGGTTGAATGTATGCATGGTTCGATGGATGTTTGGGTGGATGGATGGATGGATGGATGGATGGATGGATGGATGGATGGATGAATGGATGAATGGATGAATGGATGAATGAGTGGATGATGATGAATGGATGGACTGATTTGATCGGATGATGGATGTGAATGGATTAATGTTGATGGATGATGGAATTGATGTGGATGGATGGATGGATGGATCAATGGCTGGATGGATTTATGAAGGGATAGATCATTAATGGTTGATTAATGGAGGATGGATTACTGGGGACTGAGGAATTATTGGTTATATGGATGGATGGGTCGATGAATGGATGTATGGATAGATTGTTAATGCATGGAAAGATAAATGTATAAATTGGTGGATTGATGGATGGGTTGATGGAATGGTAGAAGGATGACAGCACAGATGGATGTATGGATTGATGGATGGAAGGTTAGATGGATGGGAGGATATATCTATGCCTGGACGGAGGGATGACTGCATACCTGCGTGCATGGATGAATGTATGATTATTGGATGGGAGATGGTTTGATGCATGGTGAAGGGTTGATGGATGGATGAATGGATGGATGCATGGATGGATTGATAGATGGATCGTGGATGGATGGATTTTGGATGAATGCATCCATCAGCAATCCATGACTATCATCCATCAAGCCATCATCCATCCGTTCTTCCATCCATATGCCATGCACCCAATCACTCATCAATCGCTTCCATCCATCCATCAGCCATCCATCCATCCATCCATCCATCCAAAATCCATCCATCCATCCATCCATCCATCCATCCATCATCCATCCATCCATCCATCCAAAAATCCATCCATCCATCCATCCATCCCATCCATCCATCCATCCATCCATCCATCCTCTCACCATTCATTCATACGTCCATCCATCCATCTGTCCCATCCATCTTCTATTCCTTCCATCCATCCTCCCATCCAACCATCCCATCCTCCCTGAAACATCCATTTATCTATCATCTATGCATGATGCAGCAATATACCATGCATGTATTCAAAAGATATTTATCAGTTCATCTGTCCATACATCCATCAATCCCATCCATCCAAAAGCCATTCAACCCTGCATTATTCAAACATTAAACCTCCATGGAATGCTCCAGCGATCCACCCAGCCCTCCACCCAGCCATCCCACCCATCCATCCATCCGCCCATATACATCCATCCATCTACAATTCATAAATCCATCAGCCATCTACCATCCATCAATCCTTCTTCCAACTCATCTTTCCAACCCAATCTATCCATCCAGTCATTCACCCATTCTTCAATCCGTCTCGTCCATCTGTCCATCCATCATCCTAAGCTCTCATCCATTCATACATCCATGCATTCATCAACCCATTCATCTATTCATCCACCTCTCCATCCATTGATCCATCCATCCATCCATCCATCCATCCATTCATCTTTTCATCAATTCATCCATTCACCGATTTATCCATTCATCCATCCATGCATCCATCCATGCATTCATTCAACCATTCAACCTTCCATGGAACACTCCATTGATCCCTTCATCAATACACCAAGCAAACCACCCATCCATCCATCCATCCGTCCGTCCATCCATCCATCCATCCATCCATCCATCCATCCATTCATCCATCCATCAAACCGTCTGTCCTCGCATACATCCCTTAAACATTCATCCATTCCATCAAATGATCCATTAATCCCTCCATTCATTCATCGTCCATGCATGATCTATCCATCCAATCACCATATCATCCATCCAACCTCCATCATCTATACATCTTACATCATTCATCCATCCATCCATCCATCCATCCATCCATCTAGCCGTCCATCCAACAAATTCATCCACCCATCCAACCATCATTCATCAATTCTTCGTCTTTCCATCCTCCCACCATCCATCCCCTATCCATCAATTCACCAATGCTCCCATCGATTCATCAATCCATCCATCTATCCTTCCAACCTTCCATCCATCATCCATTCACTAGTTCATCTATTCATTACCCATAATCTGTGCATCCATCTAACAGTCCATCCATCCATCATCATCATCAATGCATTCACAGAACCATACATCCAATATCCAACCATCCAGCAGCCACATCCAACAATCCAACCATCCATCCATCCATCCATCCATCCATCCCTCCAGCCAGTCATCCACCCATTCTTCAATCTGTCCATCCATCCATCCATCCATCCATCTAACAACATAAATAACTATCAGCCTATTGCCCATCCATAAATTTATTCATCGATCCATCCATCCATCTGTCCATCCATCCATCCCGCTCCCAAACCATTCATACATCCATGCATTCATGCATCCATTATCTATTCATCCATCTCTCCTTCAATCACCTAACCATCAGCCATCCATCCATCCATCCATCCATCCATCCATCATCCATCCATCCCGTAATCATCATTCAACAATCTACTATCCATATATTCATAAATTATTTATCTGTCCATGTGCATACATACATCAATCCATCCCTCACAGCCTCCATCCACCCATGCATCCATTCCTTCATTCAACCTTCCAGAGTGCTCATCCATCCCTCAGCCATCCACACACCAATCCATTCATCCATCCATCCATCCATCCATCCATCCATCCATCCATGCATCTTTTCATCCATTCATCCATTCATCCATTCATCCATTCATCCATTCATCCATTCATCCATTCATCCATTCATCCATTCTTCCATTTATCCTTTGATTCATCCATCCATCCATCCATCCATCCATCCATCCATCCATCCATCCATCCATCCATCCTCGCATACATCCCTTCAAACATTCATCCTTCCATCAACGCCCTTGATCCCTTTTCATGCATTCATTGTCCATGCATGATCTATCCATCCAATCATCATATGATCCATCCATCTTACATCCATCCATCCATCCATCCATCCATCCATCCATCCATCCATCCATCCCTCTATCCATCCATCCATCCACCCATCCACCCAGCCATCCAGCCATCCAGCCATCCTTCCAACCATCCGACAAATTCATCCACCCATCCAACCATCATTCAGCAATCCTTCATCTCTCCATCCTCCGTCCATCCATCCATCCATCCATCTATCCACCTACTCATCAATTCTTCCCTCGATTCATCAATCCTAACATCTATCCTTCCAAACATCCATCCATCATCCATTGACTTGTTCATCTATTCAGTTACCCTTAATCCATCCATCCATCCATCTCACTGTCCATCCATCCATCTATCCACCTACTCATCAATTCTTCCCTCGATTCATCAATCCTAACATCTATCCTTCCAAACATCCATCCATCATCCATTGACTTGTTCATCTATTCAGTTACCCTTAATCCATCCATCCATCCATCTCACTGTCCATCCATCCATCATACATCACCAATGCATTCAAAGAACATTTAATCCAGCCATCCGAGCATCCAGCAGCCATCCGAGCATCCATCCATCCATCCATCCATCCATCCATCCATCCATCCATCAATCCCTCCACCCACCCATCCATCCATCCATCCATTCATCCACCAATCAGCGATCTACCATCCATCAACCATCCAATCATCATCCACCCGTTCATGAATGCATGCATGCTGTCATCCAGCCGTCCAGGCATAGATTCATCCTCCCATCCATCAAACAGTCCATCCATCAAATCATCCGTCCGTGCAGTCTTCCATCCGTCATTCCATCAACCCATCCATCCATCCATCCATCCATCCATCCATCCATCCATCCATCCATCCACCTATCATCCATCCATCTCCCCTTCCTACTTCCCATACATCCATCCATACATCTATTCATTCATACATCCATCTGCCATCTATCATCCATTAATCCATCTTCCAACCCATCCTTCCAACCCAATCCATCCACCCAGTCATTCACCCATTCTTCAATCCGTTCGTCCATCTGTCCATCCATCCATCCTGCTCCTCATCCATTCATACATCCATTCATTCATACATCAACCCATTCATCTATTCATCCACCTCTCCATCCATCCATCCATCCATCCATCCATCCATCCATCCATCCATCCATCCACCCATGCATCTATGCATCATGAAAAAATCTACCATCCATGTATTCATAAATTATTTATCCGTCCATATGTCCATACATCCATCAATCCATCCATCCACCCATGAATTCATTCACCCATTCAACCTTCCATGGAACACTCAATTGATCCCTCCAGCCATCCACCCAGCCATCCACACAGCCATCCACTCACCCATCCATTCATCCATCCATCCATCCATCCATCCATCCATCCATCCATCCATCTTTTCATCAATTCATCTATCCTCCGATTTATCCATTCATCCATCCATGCACCCACCAAGCATCCATTTACCATTCAACCTTCCATGGCACACTCCATCGATCCCTTCATGAATACACCAAGCAATCCACTCATCCATCTATCCATCCATCCATCCATCCATCCATCCATCCATCCATCCATCCATCCATCCATCAATCCCTCTACCCAGTCATCCACCCATTCTTCAATCTGTCCATCCATCCATCTAACAACATAAATAACTATCAGCCTATTGCCCATCCATAAATTTATTCATCAATCCATCCATCCACCTGTCCATCCATCCATCCCGCTCCCAAACCATTCATGCATCCATGCATTCATGCATCCATTCATCTATTCATCCATCTCTCCTTCAATCCACCTAACAATCAGCCATCCATCCATCCATCCATCCATCCATCCATCCACCCATCCATCCATCCGTCCATCCGTATATGCATCATTCAACAATCTACTATCCATATATTCATAAATGATTTATCAATCCATGTGTGCATACATACATCAATCCATCCATCACACCCTCGATCCACCCATGCATCCATTCCTTCATTCAACCTTCCATAGAACACTCCATCCATCCCTCCAGCCATCCACACACCAATCCATTCATCCATCCATCCATCCATCCATCCATCCATCCATCCATCCATCCATCCATCCATCTTTTCATCCATTCATCCATTCATCCATTCTTCCATTTATCCTTTGATTCATCCATCCATCCATCCATACATCCATCCCTCTATCCATCCATCCACCCATCCACCCAGCCATCCAGCCATCCAGCCATCCTTCCAACCATCCGACAAATTCATCCACCCATCCAACCATCATTCAGCAATCCTTCATCTCTCCATCCTCCGTCCATCCATCCATCTATCCACCTATTCATCAATTCTTCCCTCTATTCATCAATCCTAACATCTATCCTTCCAAACATCCATCCATCATCCATTGACTTGTTCATCTATTCAGTTACCCTTAATCCATCCATCCATCCATCTCACTGTCCATCCATCCATCTATCCACCTATTCATCAATTCTTCCCTCGATTCATCAATCCTAACATCTATCCTTCCAACCATCCATCCATCATCCATTGACTAGATTCATCATCATCATCCATCTATCTCCTAATCCATCCTATCCATCCATCATCACCTCATCCATCATCCATCCATCATCACATCACATCATCCATTCATCAACATCATTATCCATCCATGCCATCCACAATCCAGCATCCATCCGACATCCATCCATCCGACATCCATCATCCATCCATCCATATCATCCATCCTCATCCATCCATCACCCATCCACTCATCACATCCATCCATCCATCCATCCAGCTCCTATCTCAACCATCATCATCAAATTCATCCATCCTCCATACCATCATTCAGCATCTTCATCCTCCATCCATCAACGTCCATCCATCATCCATCCACCATTCATCAATTCTCCCTCAATTCATCCAATCCTCACATCTATCCTTCAACATCCATCCATCATTCCTGCCTTTAATTACTCGATCCCATTCACCCATCCTCCATTCACCATCCACCCAACATCTATCCATCAATCCATTCTTCCATCCATGCAGGTATCGAAATAATCATCAGAATCATCCATCCACATATTTATTCATCCATTCATACATCTGTCCACCCATCGATCAAACCATCCATGCCCTACAATTCCTCTCCCCCCAGTCATACATCCTCCAGTCATCGCCCATTAATCATCTAGGCATCCATAAATCCACCCGTAAAAGCATCCATCCATCCATCCATCCATCCATTCATCCATCCATCCATCCATCCATCCATCCATCCATCCATCCTTCCATCCATCCATCCATCAATCCATCCATACACTCATCTATACATCCATCCATCTCTTTCATCCATCATCTATGCATCATCCATCCATCAACAATCCATCCACCCATGTATCCATTCTAAAATTCAGCCATTCATTAAATGCTCCATTGATCGCTCTAGCCAATCTCCCAACCATCAACTCATCCATCCATCCATCCATCCTTCCATCCATCCATCCATCCATCCATCCATCCATACCATCCATCATCCACTCATCCATCCATCAGTTGCCTTCCATCCATACTTCCATCCATCCATCCATCATCATCATCATCCATCCATCCATCCATCCCTCCACCCTTCTATCCCATCATGCTCATCATCCATCCATCCATCCATCATCCTCCATCAATCAGTCGATCTACCATCCTCAACCATCCAATCATCATCCATTCACCCATGTACATCATGCATGGTCATCCATCCGTCCAGGCATAGATTCATCCTCCCATCCATCAAACCTGTCCATCATCATCCATCCGTCTGCGATCTTCCATCCATCATTCCATCAACCCATCCATCGATCTATCCACCCATTTATACATTCATCACCCATGCATTATTAATCTTCTATCCATTCATCCATCAACGATCATCATACATCCATAGACCATCCATCAATCCATCTCCTGCATTTTCGATCCCCATTCACCCATCCTCCATTCATCATCCACCCAACATTTCCAACCATCCATCCTTCCATCAGGCATCAAAATATTCATCAGCCATTGTCCATCCACATATTTATTCATCCATCATCTCGATCCACCATTGATCCAACCATCCCTGCCCTACATTCCTCTCTCCCCATTCATCCATCCTCCAGTCATCCCCATTAATCTTCTAAGCATCCAAAATCCATCCATAAATCCATCATTCATCTATCATCCATCCATCCTTTATCCATCCATCTATGCATCCATTCATCCACCCATGCGTCCATTCAAAAATTCAACCATCCATGAAAGGCTAGCCCTTCACCCAGCCATCTACCCATCCATCCATCTATCCATCCATCCACTCAACCATTCACCAATTCTTCCACCATCCAACGAGACATCCATCCATCCATTCATCCCACCATCCATTCATCCATAATCCATCTATCCATGCCTCCAACCATCCATCCATGCAACCATCCACCCTCCATCCATCACCAATAACTTCACAAAACCATGCTTCCAGCCATGCACCATCCATGCATCATCTATTGATGCATCCATCTATTCATCCATCCCCGTCCATCCTCAAACCATCCATCCATCTATCCATTAGCCATCTACTGTGCATCAATCCATAAACCATCCTCCATCATGCATCCATGCAGGCAGGCAGCATCCATCCTGCAAATCAGGAATCAATCCATGCTCCTATATATCAACGTCAATCATATCCATCCATCATCATATCATCCATCATCATCCATCCATCCATCAGCATCATCCATCCATGCATCATCATCCATCGATACATCTATTCATCAATCATTAATTCATCATTCATCCACCCATTCATCCATTCGTCTATCAACTACTCCATCCATCTTTCCATCCATGCAAAATTCACACCATCCAACCATCATTCGTCAATCCTTACTTATCATCTCCAGATATCTATGATCTATTCCATCCATCCATCCATCCATCCATCCATCAATCATCCACATCCATCCATCCATCATCCATCCATCTATCCATCATCCATCATCATCATCCATCCATCCATCCATCTAAATCTATCTCAACCATAATACACATCATCCACCCATCACCATCGCATCACGATCCATCCTCTATTAATCATCATCCATCCATCCATCCATCCATCCATCATCAATCCATCTCTATCCATTCATTCATCCATCTCATCAATCCATCCATCTCATCATCCATTTTCCATCCATACAATCATCCATCCACATCATCCATCCATCCATCCATCCATCAATCCATCATTCATATCCATCAATCATTCCATCATCGCATGAACCATTGCCATTCGAACATTAATCATCATCCATCTAGCATCATCATCGACCATCAATCCATCATCCTTATCATCATTAATCCTATCATCTTATCATCCATCATCAATCTAATCATCATCCATCCATCTCATCCATTCATCATCTCATTCATCCATTATCCATCATCATACATCCATTCCATCATCCATCATCCATCCATGCATCATCATCAGACTCATCATCCATCCATCCATAGAATCATCCTTCCATCATAAATCCATCATCCATCAATCCATCCATTGCAGTCATCATCATCTCACAAAGCACTGTGTCTTTCACTAATAATGAAATCATGACATCAATATCTTCATCTAAAAAAATACAGATCTTCATATCTTTATATCCATCATATGGCATACAACTCTGATCTGCATCTTCAGGGACGGGGATGGGAGTGGGTTTCGCTGCAGCTCAATGGGGTGGGACACGGGGCTAGGGATCAGAATACAGAAGCCCTAAGGTGCTTCAAGGTCGCTTAGAAGGTCAGGGATAGTAGGAATTCTGGGATAAACCGAAGATGTCAGGGTATGTAAATACTTCTTCTACCTCAGGTTATCAAATTGCAACATCTCCCGTTTTTGTTTTTAAGTAGGGGATGACTTTAAACTAATTCTAGTCCGAATTTTATTTTGACCACCATTTGAGATGAGTGGGAGAGTTAGACTGTTTTATATTTGCCAATTCAATATGATTGTCCCCTGAGGTAGAAGAAATGATTCCATTAATGGCCTTAAATATTAAATGACGTATGATCCAAATGCCATAGCTACAAGGAAAGAATAACAACAAGCAACATAATAGTTTTGACTATGGAAGTCCACTCACCCAGAAACCCCAGCCCTTCAAACAGTTCACAGGGTTAACTTTGAGGGTAGCTTTTTTCTAAAAGAAAAACAAACATTTTTAAAACATGTTATGAGTCTTGTCTGCTTGAGGGTATTCCTTTATGAAGTTTTGTTTCCTTTCCTCTGCGCTTCTTTTGAAGCAAAGGTTACTTGCTTCTCATCTCTTTCGGCTGTAGCTGGAGTTTTGGGGACAAAGGCTTTACCCATTTCTGAGGAATCCATCTAGGTCCTGAGGGAGTTGAACACATGCATAACCCCTTCCCCAGGTTACGAGTTCATAGGGACCTTTGGTTTCCATGTTTCTGGGTCCCTAATCAAAACTGGTGGATGTTGAGACAATTTAAACTGTTTACTGCTGTTAAAATGATAACCACAGGAGGATCATGTTTTCAAATGAACAGTTCAAGAAATTGATTGTAAACAATGCTTTACAGAGCTTTTGCTGGGGAGACATCCACAGTAGAACTGCTTTGTCTAGCTAGAACCTGTTTTAGTGTTTGATGTGTGCGTCAATCACAGCTTGGCCTGTAGGGGAGTGTGGAATGCCTGTCTTATGATAACTCCCCACTGCTGAATGAATTCCAGGAACTCCTTGAAGTATAAGCTGGGCCATTATCTGTTTTTATTTCTCTAGGATCCCAAAACTGAGAAGGCTTGTACTAGGTGTTGTTTTGCATGTACTGCCTTTTCCCTGCATGAGCTGACGCATAAACTGCACCTGAATATGTGTCTATGCTCACATGAACATATTTTAGGCGTCCAAAACTAGGAATGTGTGTGACATCTGTCTGCCACACTTCACAGCTGCCTAGGCCTCTGGGGTTAACCCCATACCCAGCGATGGCATGGCCTGGAGCTGACAGCTGGGACAGGTGGCGACGATGGCCCTGGCCTGACTCCGTGTTATCTGGAATTGACGGACCAAACCTGGTACATTCTGGTGGTATTGCTGATGGCTTTAGCTTTGCCTGTTGGAAGATGTCAGGAAGGCATGCCTTTTCTGCTGGAGCTGCCAAGGTGTCTGCCATTTGATTTCCTTCTGCAATCTCACCTGGCAAATCTGTATGCACTCACATGCATCACATAGAAGGGATGTTCTCTGTGAGAAACCAAATAGATTAGTTTTGATAACAGCCTAAAGACTGCTCATTATCAATGTCTTTGAGCACTGCCTGCTCTGCTCTGGACACCACCCCAGCGACATACGAAGAATCTGTTACCAGATTTAGAGGTTCAGAGAATTTCTCAAAGGCTCTTACCACAGCAGCTAGTTCTGCAATCTGGGGTGACCCTCCACAAATTCAACATCAGCTTCCCAATGCTGTGTCTGTGGATTTCTCCAAGCCATCACTGACTTGTGGGAGTTCCCTGATGCATCTGTAACACTGTGAGTGCCTTGAGTGGTGTTCTGCTCCTCTTCTCACGAGGTATGAGGTGGAATTCCTCATTGAACAACTTATGAGCTGGGCTGTGAACAGATATCTGTCCGTGTAGCTGTCCAGAGATATCTGGAGGCTGGCATTGCTCTGCAACAAATGCTCAAACATATCTTTGTTAGCTTTCAGGAGAATTCTTTCCTCCCCAGAAAGTTTAATTGGCAGTGTATGCATGTGAAATCGACCCAGACAGTTCACTCAGCCTCATCCTTGCTTTTTGAATCAACTGAGCCATAAGTTCCTGTGGCTGTGTAATAGTTTTGGATCTCTGGTGGAGAGGAAGACCCATTCTATGATTCAACAGATGGTTTGTAGATGGGTGGATGGAAAATTTTTGGATGGGTTAAGTAAATTGAATCAAAAACTAGTTAATGGATGATGGGTGATGGATGGAAAAAATGGATTGAAAATGGGAAAGGGGGGTGGATAAAAGGGGGAAAGGGCTGATAATGATATTTGGATGGGGGTGGTTGAATGGTTGATGGTTGGGAAAAAGGGTAAGTGATGGGTGGAATTTTGGGTGGAATTGGGTGGGTATGGGTGGGTGGAAAAGGGGTGGAAGGATGGGTGGGTTAAAAAGGAATAAAAAGATGGGTAACAACTCGGGTGGAAAGGAAAAAATGGAAAGTGGATGGATGGATGGATTCTGGATGTCTGGATGGCTGCATGCATGGTTCTGATAATGCACTGTCGATAGGTGATCCATGGAGGGTTGGATGAATGGATGAATGGAGGGATTGTTGGATGGATTAAGTGAAAATTGAATCAATGAACTCCTTAATGGATGATGCATAGATGGATGGACAGATGGATCAATGGATTGAAGGAGGACGGATAGAGGAAGGACTGATGAATGATGATAGGATGAGATGTTGAATGGTTGGATGGTTGGAAGGATGGCTGGATGGCTGGCTGAATAGTTGAATGGATTAATGGATGGATGGATGGATGGATGGATGGATGGATCATTAATGCATGTATGGATAGATTTATAAATGGATGGATGGATGGATGGATGGATGGATGGATGGATGGATGGATGGACGGTGAGATGGATGGAGGGATGGATGCGTTGGTGCAATGATAGATGGACGACAGCACACATGGATGGATTGATGCATGGAAGGTTAGATGGATGGGAGGATGTATCTATGCCTGGACGGAGAGATGACAGCAATCATGCGTGCATGAATGAATGTATGATGATTGCATGGAAGATGGGTTGAGCCATTTAGAGACGGATGGATGGATATATGGATCGATGGATGTGTCGCTCGATTTAGAGATGGACGGAGGGATTAATGGAGGGATGGATGGATAGAAGGATGGATGGATGGATGGATGGATGGATGGATGGATGGATGGATGGATGGATGGATGGATTCATGGATGGATGTATGCAAGGGTGGCTGGATGAATGGATGGATGGATAGATGGATCAATGGATGTATGTATTTATGTTTGGATGGATGATTAATTGTTGAGAAACGGTGGATCGATTAATGGGGAAATAGGAATAATAGGGCAGGGAAGGTTGGATGGATGGATGGATGGATGGATGGATGGATGGATGGATGGATGGATGGTTAATGCATGGATGGATAGATTTATAAGTGGGTGGATGGATGCATGGATGGATGGACGGATAGATGGATGGAGGGATGGATAGGTTGATGGAATGGTAGATGGATGACAGCACGGATGGATGGATTGATGGATGGAAGGTTAGATGGATGGGAGGATGTATCTATGACAGGACGGAGGGATGAATGCATACATGCGTGCATGCATGAATTTATGATGATTGGATGGAAGATGGGTTGCGCCATTTAGAGACGGATGGATGGATAGATGGATCGATGGATGTGTCGCTTGATTTAGAGATGGATGGAGGGATAAATGGAGGGATGGATGGATAGAAGGATGGATGGATGAATGGATAGTTGGATGGATGGATGGATGGATGGACAGATGGATCGATGGATGGAAGGAGGATGGATAGAGGAAGGACTGATGAATGATGGTAGGACGGGTGGTTGAATGGTTGGATGCTTGGAAGAATAGAGAGATGGATTAATTAATCTAAGGATGCGTTGATGAATAGATGTATGGATGAATCGGTGGATGGATGGATGGATGGATAGATGGATGGATGGATGGATGGATGGATGGATGGATGGATGGATGGATGGATGGATGGATGGACGGATAGATGGATGGATGAATGGATGGATGGATGGATAGATGGATGGATGGATGGATGGATGGATGGATGGATGGATGGATGGATGGATGGATGGATGGATTTGTGGATGATGCATGGATGGATGGATGGATGGATGGATGGGTGCATTTCTGGTTTGATGGCTGTAGGGATCGACGGAGTGTTCCATGGAAGGTTGAATGGTTGAATGGATGCATGGGTGAATGGATGGTTGGTTGGATGGATTGATGGATGTCATGAAAGATGGACAGATAAATAATTTATGAATGCCTGGATGTTGGATTATTTCATTATGCCTTGGTTGATGGATGGATGGATGGATGGATGGATGGATGGATGGATGGATGGAGGGATTGATGGATGCTTGGGTGGAATAATGCATGGATGTATACATGGATGCCTGCACACAAGGATTCATGATCGATTTATGGCTGATGGGTGCATTGATGATAGACGGATGATGGATGGATGGATGGATGGATGGATGGATGGATGGATGGATGGATGGATGGATGAAAGGATGGATGGATGGATGGATGGATGGATGGATGGATGGATGGATGGCTCAGTGGATGGATGGATCAATGGATGGATGGATGAGTGGATGGCTGGGTGGACAGCTGGATGGATGGATGGGTGGATGGATGAGTGGAAGATGGGGTGGATGACTGGAGGGATGGATGGAGCGTTGCATGGAAGGTTGAATGGTTCAATGGACGGCTGGATGGATGGATGGATGGATGGATGGATTGATGGATGGATGAAAGGATGGATGGATGCATGCATGCATGGATGAATCGCTGGATGAATGGATGGATAGATGGATAGATGGATCAATGGATGGATGGATTTATGGATGGATGGATGATTAACGGTTGATGAATTGAGGATGTATGAATGGGGTCTGAGGAATTATAGGGCAGGGAATGTTGGATGGATTGATGGATGGATGGATGGATGGATGGATGGATGGATGGATTGATTGATTGGCGGGTTGTTGGAATGATAGATGGATGACTGCACAGAGGGATGGATTGATGGATTGAAGGTCTGATGAATGGGCGGATATATCTATGACTTGACGGTGGGATGATTGCATATATGCACACATGGACGAATGTAGAATGATTGAAAGGAAGATGGGTTCATGCATGGTAAAAAGTTGATAGATGAATGGATTAAAGGATGGATGGATGGATGGATGGATGGATGGATGGATTTACAGATGGATGGATGGATGGATGGATGGATGGATGGATGGATGGATTGATTTACAGATGGATGGTTGGATGGGTGGATTGATGGATTCTGGATGTTTGGATGACTGCACGCACGGTTCTGTGAATGATTTGTTGATGGATTATGCATGAATGGTTGGATGAAGGATGGTTGGTTGGTTGGATGGATGGGTATATGGATGTATGACTGAAGGGATGGATGAATGGATTGTTGGAATGAATAAGTGATAATTGAATAAATTATCTAGTAATGGATGATGGATGGATGGATGGGCGGTTGATGGATGGATTAATGAATCGATGGATGCATTGATAGATGGATGGATCGATGGATGGAAGGAAGATGTATAGGGGATAGACTGATGAATGATGGAAGGATGGGTGGTTGAATGGTTGGATGGTTGGAAGGATAGAGGGATGGATTGATGAATCGAAGGATGTACTGATGAATAGATGGATGGATGAATGGATGGAGGTAGGATGGATAGAGGTAGGCTTGACGGATGATGGTAGGATGGATGGATGAATTTGTTGGAAGGTTGGAAGGATGGCTGGATGGCTGGCTGGATATTTGAATGGAGTGATGGATGGATGGGTGTAGAGATGGATGGATGAATATATCATGGATGAATTATGAATGAATGGAGAGATCAATGGAGTGTTCGATGGAAGGATGAATGGCAGAAGGGATGTATGCGAGGACGGACGTTAGGATGGATGGATGGATGGATGGATGGATGAATGGTGAGAAGTAAGATGGATGGAAGATATGATAGATGGATGGATAGATCATAGAAGAATGATGAATGAATGGAGGGATCAATGGTGCGTTCGATGGAAGGATGAATGGTTTAAGGGATGTATGCGACGACGGAATGTTGGATGGATGGATGAGTGGATTGCCGGGTGTATGGCTGGAGGGATCGATGGAGCTTTCCACAGAAGGTTGAATGGTTTAATGGAGGCATGGTTGGAAGGATGGTTGGATGGATGGATAGATGGATGGATGGATGGATGGATGGATGGATGGATGGATGGATGGATGGATGGATGGATGGATGGATGGATGGATGGATGAATGGATTGATAGATGGATCAATGGATGGATGGATTTTTGGATGGATGCATCCATCAGCAATCCATGACTATCATCCATCAAGCCATCATCCATCCGTTCTTCCATCCATATGCCATGCACCCATCCCACTCCATCAATCCTTCCATCCATCCATCCAGCCATCCATCCATCCATCCATCCATCCATCCAAATCCATCCATCCAAAATCCATCCATCCATCCATCCATCCATCCATCCATCCATCCATCCATCCATCCATCCATCCATCCATCCATCAAAAATCCATCCATCCATCCATCAAAAAATCCATCCATCCATCCATCCATCCATCCATCCATCCATCCATCCATCCATCCCTCTCACCATTCATTCATACGTCCATCCATCCATCTATCTATCCATCTCTCATTCCTTCCATCCAGCCTTTCATCCAACCATCCATCCCTCCCTGAAAACATCCATTTATCTATCCATCTATGCATAATGCAACAATATACCATGCATGTATTCAAAAGATATTTATCAGTTCATCTGGCCATACATCCATCAATCCATCCATCCAAAAGCCATTCAACCCTGCATTTATTCAAACATTAAACCTCCCATGGAATGTTCCAGCGATCCACCCAGCCCTCCACCTAGCCATCCACCCATCCATCCATCCATCCATCCATCCATCTATTAATTCATAAATCCATCAGCCATCTACCATCCATCAATCCTTCTTCACACTCATCTTTCCAACCCAATCTATCCATCCAGTCATTCACCCATTCTTCAATCCGTTCGTCCATCTGTCCATCCATCCATCCTGCTCCTCATCCATTCATACATCCATGCATTCATACATCAACCCATTCATCTATTCATCCACCTCTCCATCCATTGATCCATCCATCCATCCATCCATGCATCTATGCATCTATGCATCATGAAACAATCTACCATCCATGCATTCATAAATGATTTATCCATCCATATGTCCTTCCATCCATCCATCCATCCATCCATCCATCCATCCATCCATCCATCCATCCATCCATTCATCTTTTCATCAATTCATCCATTCACCGATTTATCCATCCATCCATGCATCCATACATGCATTCATTCAACCATTCAACCTTCCATGGAACACTCCATTGATCCCTTCATCAATACACCAAGCAAACCACACATCCATCCATCCATCCGTCCATCCATCCATCCATCCATCCATCCATCAAACCGTCTGTCCTCGCATACATCCCTTAAACATTCATCCATTCCATCAAACGATCCATTAATCCCTCTATTCATTCATCGTCCATGCATGATCTATCCATCCAATCACCATATCATCCATCCAACCTCCATCATCTATATATCTTACATCATTCATCCATCCATCCATCCATCCATCCATCCATCTAGCCGTCCATCCAACAAATTCATCCACCCATCCAACCATCATTCATCAATTCTTCGTCTTTCCATCCTCCCACCATCCATCCACCTATCCATCAATTCACCAATGCTCCCATCGATTCATCAATCCATCCATCTATCCTTCCAACCTTCCATCCATCATCCATTCACTAGTTCATCTATTCAATTACCCATAATCTGTGCATCCATCTAACAGTCCATCCATCCATCATACATCACCAATGCATTCACAGAACCATACATCCAGCCATCTAACCATCCAGCAGCCATCCAACAATCCAACCATCCATCCATCTATCCATCCATCCATCCATCCATCCATCCATCCATCCATCCATCCATCCATCCATCCCTCCAGCCAGTCATCCACCCATTCTTCAATCTGTCCATCCATATCTAATAACATAAATAACTATCAGCCTATTGCCCATCCATAAATTTATTCATCGATCCATCCATCCATCTGTCCATCCATCCATCCCGCTCCCAAACCATTCATACATCCATGCATTCATGCATCCATTCATCTATTCATCCATCTCTCCTTCAATCCACCTAACTATCAGCCATCCATCCATCCATCCATCCATCCATCCATCCATCCATCCGTATATGCATCATTCAACAATCTACTATCCATATATTCATAAATGATTTATCTGTCCATGTGTGCATACATACATCAATCCATCCATCACAGCCTCCATCCACCTCTGCATCCATTCCTTCATTCAACCTTCCATAGAACACTCCATCCATCCCTCCAGCCATCCACACACCAATCCATTCATCCATACATCCATCCATCCATCCATCCATCCATGCATCTTTTCATCCATTCATCCATTCATCCATTCATCCATTCATCCATCCATCCATTCTTCCATTTATCTTTTGATTCATCCATCCATCCATCCATCCATCCATCCATCCATCCATCCATCCATCCATCCTCGCATACATCCCTTCAAACATTCATCCTTCCATCAAACGCCCCTTTGATCCCTTTCATGCATTCATTGTCCATGCATGATCTATCCATCAATCATCATATGATCCATCCATCTTACATCCATCCATCCATCCATCCATCCATCCATCCATCCATCCATCCATCCCTCTATCCATCCATCCATCCACACATCCACCCAGCCATCCAGCCATCCTTCCAACCATCCGACAAATTCATCCACCCATCCAACCATCATTCAGCAATCCTTCATCTCTCCATCCTCCGTCCATCCATCCATCTATCCACCTATTCATCAATTCTTCCCTCAATTCATCAATCCTAACATCTATCCTTCCAACCATCCATCCATCCATCATCCATTGACTAGATCATCTATTCAGTTACCCTTAATCCAACCATCCATCCATCCATCCATCCATCTCACCGTCCATCCATCCATCATACATCACCAATGCATTCACAGAACATTTCATCCAGCCATCTGAGCATCCAGCAGCCATCCGAGCATCCATCCATCCGAGCATCCATCCATCCATCCATCCATCCATCCATCCATCCCTCCACCCACCCATTCATCTATCCATCCATCCATCCATCCATCCATCCATCCATCCATCCATCAATCAGTGATCTACCATCCATCAACCATCCAATCATCATCCATCCGTTCATGAACACATGCATGCAGTCATCCAGCCCTCCAGGCATAAATTCATCCTCCCATCCATCAAACCGTCCATCCATCAAACCATCCGTCCGTGCAGTCCTCCATCCATCATTCCATCAACCCATTCATCCATCCATCCATCCATCCATCCATCCATCCATCCATCCATCCATCCATTTATACATTCATCCATCCATGCATTATCGATATATCCATCCATTCATCCATAAACCGATCCATCGATCCATTCATCGGTCCTTCCATCATTCCCTGCCCTTCAATTACTCGATCCCCATTCACCCATCCTCCATTCATTATCCACCCAACATCTATCCATCAATCCATTCTTCCATCCATGCAGGTATCGAAATAATCATCAGCGAATCATCCATCCACATATTTATTCATCCATTCATACATCTGTCCACCCATCGATCAAACCATCCATGCCCTACAATTCCTCTCCCCCAGTCATACATCCTCCAGTCATCGCCCATTAATCATCTAGGCATCCATAAATCCACCCGTAAAAGCATCCATCCATCCATCCATCCATCCATCCATCCATCCATCCATCCGTCCATTCATCCATTCATCCATCCATCCATCCTTCCATCCATCCATCCATCAATCCATCCATACACTCATCTATACATCCATCCATCCTTTCATCCATCCATCTATGCATCCATCCATCCATCCAACAATCCATCCACCCATGCATCCATTCTAAAATTCAGCCATTCATTAAATGCTCCATTGATCCCTCTAGCCAATCTCCCAACCATCAACTCATCCATCCATCCATCCTTCCATCCATCCATCCATCCATCCATCCACCATCCATCCACTCATCCTGCCATCCAGTCATCCTTCCATCCATACTTCCATCCATCCATCCATCCATCCATCCATCCATCCATCCATCCCTCCAACTCTTCTTCCTTCGATCCATCCATCCATCCATCCATCCATCCATCCATCCATCCGTCCATCAATCATCGATCTACCATACCTCAACCATCCAATCATCATCCATTCACCCATGTAGGCATGCATGAGGTCATCCATCCGTCCAGGCATAGATTCATCCTCCCATCCATCAAACCGCCTGTCCATCTATCCATCCGTCCGCGCAGTCTTCCATCCATCATTCCATCAACCCATACATCGATCCATCCACCCATTTATACATTCATCCACCCATGCATTATTAATCTATCTATCCACTCATCCATCAACCGATACATCCATACATCCATAGACCTATCCATCAATCCATCTCCTGCATTTTTCGATCCCCATTCACCCATCCTCCATTCATCATCCACCCAACATTTATCCAACCATCCATCCTTCCATCCACGCATCCAATTAGATATTCATCAGCCACTTGTCCATCCACATATTTATTCATCCATACATGCATCGATCCATCCATTGACCCAACCATCCCTGCCCTACATTTCCTCTCTCCCCATTCATCCATCCTCCAGTCATCACCCATTAATCTTCTAAGCATCCAAAAATCCATCCATAAATCCATACATTCATCTATACATCCATCCATCCTTTTATCTATCCATCTATGCATCCATCCATCCACCCATGCGTCCATTCAAAAATTCAACCATCCATGAAAGGCTAGCCCTTCACCCAGCCATCTACCCATCCATCCATCTATCCATCCATCCACTCAACCATTCACCAATTCTTCCACCATCCAACGAGACGTCCATCCATCCATTCATCCCACCATCCATTCATCCATAATCCATCCATCCATGCCTCCAACCATCCATCCATGCAACCATCCACCCTCCATCCATCACCAATAACTTCACAAAACCATGCTTCCAGCCATGCACCATCCATGCATCCATCTGTTGATGCATCCATCTATTCATCCATCCCCACGTCCATCCACCAAACCATCCATCCATCTATCCATTAGCCATCTACTGTGCATCAATCCATAAACCATCCCTCCATCATGCATCCATGCAGGCAGGCATGCATCCATCCCTGCAAAACCAGGAATCAATTCATGCTCCCATATATCAAACAGACCGTCCATAAATCCATCCATCCATCCATCCATCCATCCATCCATCCATCCATCCATCCATCCATCCATCGATACATCTATTCATCAATCCATTAATTCATCCATTCACCCACCCATTCATCCATTCGTCTATCAAGCCTGCCACCCATCCATCTTTCCATCCATGCAACAAATTCACCCACCCATCCAACCATCATTCGTCAATCCTTACTCTATCCATCCTCCAGATATCTATTGATCTATCGATCCATCCAACCAGCCATCCATCCATCCATCAACTCACATCCATCCATCCATCCATCCATCCATCCATCCATCCATCCATCCATCCATCCATCCATCCATCCATCTATGCAACCATTCAACCACTGAAACTTTCATGGAACCCTCCACCGATCCCTCTAGCCACACACCTGGAATCCAATCATCCATCCATCCATCCATCCATCCATCCATCAATCCATTCCACAATCCATCCATCCATCCATCAATCCATCCATTTATCCGTCTCTCCATCCATCCATCCATCCATCCATCCATCCATCCATCCATCTATCCGTCCATCCATCCATAAATCCATCAATCATCCATAGCCAATGAAATCACAGAAGCATGCATCCCGCCATCTAGCCATCCAGCATCCACCGATCCCTGCATCCATTAATCCATCCATCCATCCATCCATCCATCCATCCATCCATCCATCCAACCATCCGTGTATCCATCAGCTTCTACCATCCATCAGACCACCTTCCATCCAGTCATCATCCATTTTACCATGAACGCATGCCAGTAGTCATCCATCCGTCCAGGCAGAGATGCATCCTACCATCCATAAATCCATCCATCCATCAATCCATCCATCTGTGCAGTCATCCATCCATCATTCCATCAACCCATCAAACCATGCTTTCATTCATGCAACAATTAACACATTAATCCATCCATGCAATATCCATCGACCCATCAATCCATCCATCCATCCAAACACATAAATACCTATCATCTTATCATCCATCCATAAATTATTCATCCATCCATCCATTCATCCATCCCTCCATTCATCCATCGATCCATCGATCCATCCATCCATCCATCCATCCATCCATCCATCCATCCAGCCATCCATCCATACAGACATCCATCTATCCATCTATCCATCCATCCATCCATCCATCCATCCATCCATCCATCCATCCATCCATCCATCCGTCCATCCATCCATCCATGTATCCATGCATCTGCAAAAAGCTACTGTGTCCTTTCCTAATTAATGTAAGATCAGACAAAGTATCTTTTGCATGGATGAAAAAGGGATACAAGAGGCTCTTTCAGGTTGTTTATTCCTTGGCGGTGATATGGCTGGAAAGAGACAGAAACTCTCTGGGAATCTGGTCTTCAGGGGACGGGGGATGGGGAGTGGTTTTGGCTGCCAGCCAATGGGGTAGGGACATGGGGGCTTAGGGATCAGAATACAGAAGCCCCTAAGGTGCTTCAAGGTCGCTTAGGGAAGGTCAGGGGATAGTAGGAATTCTGGGATAAACCGGAAGATGTCAGGGTATGTAAATACTTCTTCTACCTCAGGTTATCAAATTGCAACATCTCCCCGTTTTTTGTTTTTTAAGTAGGGGGATGACTTTAAACTAATTCTAGTCCGAATTTTATTTTGACCACCATTTGAGATGAGTGGGAGAGTTAGACTGTTTTATATTTGCCAATTCAATATGATTGTCCCCTGAGGTAGAAGAAATTATTCCATTAATGGCCTTAAATATTAAATGACGTATGATCCCAAATGCCATAGCTACAAGGAAAAGAATAACAACAAGCAACATAATAGTTTTGACTATGGAAGTCCACCACCCAGAAAACCCCCAGCCCTTAAACAGTTCACAGGGTTAACTCGAGGGTAGCTTTTTCTAAAGAAAAACAAACATTTTTAAAACATGTTATGAGTCCTTGTCTGCTTGAGGGTATTCCTTTATGAAGTTTTTGTTTCCTTTTCCTCTCGGCGTCTTCTTTTTTGGAAGCAAAGGTTACTTGCTTCTCATCTCTTTCGGCTGTAGCTGGAGTTTTGGGGACAAAAGGCTTTACCCATTTCTGAGGGAATCCATCTAGGTCCTGAGGGAGTTGAAACACATGCATAACCCCTTCCCCAGGTTACGAGTTCATAGGGACCTTTGGTTTCCCATGTTTCTGGGTCCCTAATCAAAACTGGTGGATGTTGAGACAATTTAAACTGTTTACTGCTGTTAAAATGACGAACCACAGGAGGATTCATGTTTTCAAATGAACAGTTCAAGAAATTGATTGTAAACAATGCTTTACAGAGCTTTTTGCTGGGGAGACATCCATACAGTAGAACTGCTTTGTCTAGCTAGAACCTGTTTTAGTGTTTGATGTGTGCGTTCAATCACAGCTTGGCCTGTAGGGGAGTGTGGAATGCCTGTCTTATGTATAACTCCCCCACTGCTGAATGAATTCCAGGAACTCCTTGGAAGTATAAGCTGGGCCATTATCTGTTTTTATTTCTCTAGGATCCCCAAAACTGAGAAGGCTTGTACTAGGTGTTGTTTTGCATGTACTGCCTTTTCCCCTGCATGAGCTGACGCATAAACTGCACCTGAATATGTGTCTATGCTCACATGAACATATTTTAGGCGTCCAAAACTAGGAATGTGTGTGACATCTGTCTGCCACACTTCACAGCTGCCTAGGCCTCTGGGGTTAACCCCATACCCAGCGATGGCATGGCCTGGAGCTGACAGCTGGGACAGGTGGCGACGATGGCCCTGGCCTGACTCCGTGTTATCTGGAATTGACGGACCAAACCTGGTACATTCTGGTGGTATTGCTGATGGCTCAGCTTTGCCTGTTGGAAGATGTCAGGAAGGCATGCCTTTTCTGCTGGAGCTGCCAAGGTGTCTGCCATTTGATTTCCTTCTGCAATCTCACCTGGCAAATCTGTATGCGACCTCACATGCATCATAGAAGGGATGTTCTCTGTGAGAAACCAAATAGATTAGTTTTGATAACAGCCTAAA
This sequence comes from Muscicapa striata striata, assembly GCA_030060385.1. Classification (NCBI taxonomy): domain Eukaryota; kingdom Metazoa; phylum Chordata; class Aves; order Passeriformes; family Muscicapidae; genus Muscicapa; species Muscicapa striata. The sequence continues at coordinate 26,165 of JAREIS010000930.1, forward strand.
GAGCTGCTCATTATCAATGTCTTTGAGCACTGCCTGCTCTGCTCTGGACACCACCCCAGCGACATCGAAGAATCTGTTACCAGATTTAGAGGTTCAGAGAATTTCTCAAAGGCTCTTACCACAGCAGCTAGTTCTGCAATCTGGGGTGACCTCCACAAATTCAACATCAGCTTCCCAATGCTGTGTCTGTGGATTTCTCCAAGTCATCACCCGACTTGTGGGAGTTCCCTGATGCATCTGTGAACACTGTGAGTGCCTTGAGTGGTGTTCTGCTCCTCTTCTCACGAGGTATGAGGTGGAATTCCTCATTGAACAACTTATGAGCTGGGCTGTGAACAGATATCTGTCCCGTGTAGCTGTCCAGAGATATCTGGAGGCTGGCATTGCTCTGCAACAAATGCTCAAACATATCTTTTGTTAGCCTTTCAGGAGAATTCTTTCCCTCCCAGAAAGTTTAATTGGCAGCTGAATGCATGTGAAATCGCACCCAGACAGTTCACTCAGCCTCATCCTTGCTTTTTGAATCAACTGAGCCATAAGTTCCTGTGGCTGTGTAATAGTTTTGGATCTCTGGTGGGAGAGAAGACCCATTCTATGATTAGAGTGAGTCTCTCTGCCCCTCTATCCACTGAAATATTAAACCATGTAAGTGTGGCAATTTCCCCAAAACAATGAATTTGAAAGGCAGTTCAGGTTGATAGCGGTGAGCTTGCCTTTCAGACAGAGCTTTCTGTACCTTTCCAATTGCAGCCTTTGCTTCTGGTGTCAGTTCCCTAGGAGAAACCAGCTCTCTCTCCCCTTTCAATAAGTTGAAAAGGGTTGTAAGTCCTCATTCGTGAGGCTAACCAAAGGTCTTACCCAATTCAGCGACCCACACAGGGGAATGGAGATCTGCAAAGAGTTTTAGGATTACAATTAATGTCTAATTTCTGTGGAACTATGGTCCTGGCAGTGATCTCTAGTCCCAGATACTTCAAAGGTGGCATCCTTTGAACTTTGTCATCCTGTAATTGAAATCCAGCAGAGGTTAAAACTTTAACTACTAGGTCAAAGCGTGTGTTGGAAGTATGGAATTATCAGGAGCACACACTAACACATCATCCATGTAGTGTAGTATTATGGCATCTCTTCTCTGTGCACGGACAGGAGACAACAATGAAGCTACATACCACTGACAGATAGCAGGACTACACTTCATGCCTTGTGGAAGCACTTTCCAGTGGTATCTCTAAATTGTGGAGCCTCTCTGTTCAATGATGGCACTGAGAATGCAAAACCTAGGAGCATCTTCAGGGTGAAGTGGAATTTGGAAAAAACAATCTTTGATATCTATTACTGCCAATTGCCAATCTCTAGGTAACATAGTTGGAGAAGGCATCCCAGGTTGAGAATCCCATGTCTGAATTACTTTATTAATTTCTCTAAGATCATGTAATAATCTCCATTTGTCTGTCCCTAGTTTTTATTACAAAAATTGGGGAATTCAGGGGCTTGTTGTTTCCTCTATATGATTTTTGGCCAGGTGGTCCTCTACAAGTTTTCAAGTGCCTGTAACTTTTCTTTCCTTAAGCGGCCACTGTGTTGTCCAGACAGGTGTGTCACTTAGCCATGTTAGTTTCTGGACCCGGCACTGCGGTGGCCACCTCTAAAAATCCCCTTAGGAGTTTTTTTGGAATTATCATTTTAACTCTCCCCATTGTGACATGGCATCTCTTCCCCACAAGGGACACTTGTAATCTATTACAAATGGACGAACACTGGCCAATCTGCCGTCCGGTCCTCAATTTGTACAATGCGTTTTGATATTTGTGTGCCAATCTGACTCCTCCTATACCCTGAATTTGCCCAGCTACAGGTTGTAATTCCCAATGTAGAGAAGCCCATCTTTTCAGGTATGATGGTTACATCTGAGCCTGTATCAAAAACACCCTTCACATGTAGATGGTCTGAACCATGTGTCATGTTGCATGCCAGAGAAGGCTTTTCCTCTTTCACTGTCTCTGCCCAGTAAACCTCTGGTGATTTATCTTTTGCTGTGATATTTGCTGGAATAGGAAGAGCAGGGAGAATTTGTCCCTCACTTAAATAGAAGGTGCTTGTGAACAACGAGCTATTATGATAACACCAGATATTTTCCCTTCATGGTCATAGGAGCTATTTCAATTTCTACAGGAGTGTGTGCAGTGTCTCCCACAACCTACCACTCTCCATGTGGCAAATCGACATATCAGTAGGGAGCTCGAGATATCCACTGTAATGACCGTCCACTCAGCAGACCTGAAATGAAAACCTTTGGTAGTCTGTAGTCTAATACATTACAGAACTGTCTGTCTTTGTTAAAGAACATTCAACATTTACATTATCCATTACACCCACATTGTCCATCCCACCCTCCCCCTTTGCGTTTAAGAGAGAGGCTTTGCTACAGTATAGCCTGCAGAACTTATATCCTGGCGCTCTATGGTGTTTATAGCAGGCATGCGCCTCCAGTTTTTAGTTTTTTGTTTGTTGATCTTTTTTCTGTTTCATGTTTTGAGGACAGTCCCTAGCCAAATGTCCTTGCTGCTGGCACTGGAAACAGATGATTTTCTTTTAGCTGCTCCGATGATAACTGCTGCTTCTTCATCTGTGCTGGTTCAGGTGCTGGGAGGCCCAGGAGGTGCTGGGCTTGGAGTCCTCTTAGGAGCACTGAATAGCTCTGCTTTGCGAGTGCATGCTTCAATCATCTGTGCTAGGGTTGGTTCTGGATACAGTGGCAGGCTTAGGATGACCCTCCCAATGGCTTGGTTGGCGTTCTTTCTGCTAATTCTTTGATCAGTTCTGCCTGCATGGCTGGATTAAGCACCTGGCGCTCCACCTGTGTCTTTAGCGATCTATGAAGCAAAAGGCTCTCAGAAGGATATTGTTTAATATTAACATAACTAGTAGTTACTTCAACTGTTGGCAATTTAATAAAGGCCTGTTCAGCTATTTCACAAATTTTATCTAAAATAATTTAGACAATAACGAGGTTGCTTTTCAGGGCTATGTATGTCACCCTCCCCACATAAATGCTGTAATGTAATTTCATTATCATCAGCATCCTTAGCGTGTTCAGGATTTGTGGATTTCTGTTAAAAGACTGCCCAAAGAGCGTTTCCAAATATTAAACCATAATTCATATTCAGCTGGGGTAAGCAAACACCTGAAAAAGGTCCTTTTTACATCATGTGGAACCAATTCATTTGATGTAAAAGTTGCTCTCATAATTCCCTTAAATATTTCACTTTTGCCTCCCAAATTCCTTTTGTACCTTACAAATTTCTTTTTTATCTTGGTATGATAATGGTTGATATGTTCTTCTACCATTCTTTTTCCCAATGTATTGAATCAGTAATGCATCAAAAATCATATTAGATTCAGGGGTTAATCAGTAAGTTAGGGGTTAACTGGTTCTGTGCCTGTGCAGGCTGTAGCGGTAGGTGGGGTTAATTGGTTTCTGTGCATTATTCATATTGGCAATCTTTTGGGTTTTTTAAGCCTTTTTATTGTTTTGCAAATGGAGATAATCACGCCTCGAAATTTTTAGCCAAAAATATCGTCTTTCCCCCGTAGTCTTGGCTTCTACTTCCCTTTTACTTTTTGGTATTTGTATCCCCTCTCAGGTTATTCCCTTTCTTCCTTCCTGACAACAAGCCTTGCTTGAACAATTTTTGATTCCTTTTATAACTCTCAATTTTTACCCCTTGCTTTTTCAAAAAGGGTCAACACCGCTCTCAAAAAATCTCTTTCCAATAAGGTTTTAATGTCTGCCTAAAAGCAGGGCCCGCTCTAAAAGGGTTCCCCTCAGGCCTCTGCTAAAATGTCCCTTTGTGGGTCTCTAACCAATCCCCAACAGATGGTTATGGATGGGTGGATGGAAAAATTTTGGATGGGTTAATATATGAATCCCCAAAACTATTTGGATGATGATGATGGGTGGACAATGAAAGAAAATGGGAAGGGGATGGTAAGGAAGGACTGATGAAAAGATATAGGATGGGGGGTTTGGGGAAAGGGTTTGATTTGGAAAAGAAAGTGATAGATGATGTGATAATGATGAAAAATGATAGATGGGAAAAGAGATAGATGGGTTAAAAAGAATGAAGATAGCTAACAACTCGAGAAAGGATAGATAGATGAAAGTAGGATAGATGGATGATGATGAATGGATGGATGGATGATTCTGGATGTCTGGATGGCTGCATGCATGGTTCTGATAATGCACGTGTGAGGTCCATGGAGGTTGGATGAATGGATGAATGGAGAGATTGTTGGATGGATTAAGTGAAAGTGAATCAATGAACTTTAATGGATGATGCATAGATGGATGGGCAGATGGATCAATGGATTGAAGGAGGCGGATGAGGAAGGATTTTATGAATGATGATAGGATGAGTTTTTGAATGGTTGGATGGTTGGAAGAGATGGCTGGATGGCTGGCTGAATAGTTGAATGAATTAAGGATGGATGATGGATGGATAGATGGGGTGGATATGATGGATGGATGAAACATTAATCATGATGGATAGATTTATAAATGGATGGGTGGAAAGGGTGGATGGGAATGAGATGGATGGAGGATGGATGCGTTGGTGATAAGATGGCGACAGCACAGTGGATGAATTGATGCATGGAAGAGTTAGATGGATGGAGGATTGTATCTATGTGGAGAAAATGAGCAATCACTGCATGAATGAATGTATATGATTGCATGGAAATTGATGGGGGGAATTATATCTGATCGAAGTCAAGCGATTTAGAATGGGTAATTTAAAAGAGATGATGGATAAAAAAGGATTTAAGATTGAATAGGGTGGGTGGATGGATGGATGGGTGGATGGGTGGGTGGTTTAAATTTTTGGGTAAAACAAGGGTGGGTGGGTGGGTGGGTGGGTGGGGGCATTTCTGGTTTGATGGCTGTAAGGGGTCCGGGTGTTCCCTGGAAGGGGTTTAATGGTTGAATGGTTTCATGGGGGAATGGATGGTTGGTTGGGTTTTGGGTTATGGATTATGGAAAAATGGACAGATAAAAAATTTATGAATGCCTGGATTTAGTTATTTCATTTGCCGGGTTGATGGGGGGTGGATGGATGGATGGATATTTGGGTGGATGGATGGGGATGGATGGGAAGGGGGTTGGGTGGATGCTTGGGTGGAAAATGCATGGGTTCCTGGGTGCCTGCCCAAGGTTCATGAAAGGGGTTTTGGGTGATGGGGGCATTATTAGGGAGTTGGTTAAGGGTGGAAAGGATGGATGGGTGGATGGATAGATGGAAAGGATGGGTGGGTGAAAATAGGGTGGATGGGTGGAAAAGGGTGGATGGGTATAAGGGTGGAAAGGAGGTGGGTCAATGGGTGGATGGAAACCCAAAAGGGTGGAAAGGAAAGAAATGGGTGGGTGGGGGGACAACTGGGTAGATGGATGGGTGGATGGATGAGTGGAAATGGGGTTGGATTCTGGAGGGGTGGATGGAGCGTTGCATGGAAGGGGTTTAATGGGTTCCCAAAAGACGGTGGATGGATGGGTGGATGGAAAGGATAGTTGATGGTGGAAAGAAGGATGGAAAGGATGCAGCATCATGGATGAATAAGCGGATGAATGGATGGATGGGTGGATAGTGGATCCCAAAAGGGGGGGTTTTGGGTGGTTATGGATGGATTTGGGTGATTAACGGTTGATAATTGGGGGTGGTGAAAGATTAGGAATTAAGGGGGGGAAAAGGGTTTGGGTGGAAATTTATGGATGGATGGATGGATGGATGGATGGATGGATGGATTGATTGGGCGGGTTGTTGGAATGATAGATGGATGACTGCACAGAGGATGGATTGATGGTTGAAGGTTTGTGAATGGGCGGATAAACTATGACTTGCGGGGGATGATTCCCTTTTATGCACACAGGACCCGTGTAGAAAAGATTGAAAGGAAAAAGGGTTTTATGCATGGTAAAAAAGTTGGGTTAAAAATAGGGTGGATGGGGGATGGATGGATGGATGGGAAAGGATGGATGGATGGATTTACAGATGGATGGATGGATGGTGGATGGATGGATGGATGGAAAGGATGGATTGATTTACAGATGGATGGTTGGATGGGTGGATTGATGGTTCTGGATGTTTGGATGACTGCCCCGGGTTTTTGTGAATGATTTTTGATGGTTATGCCCTGAATGGTTGGAAAAGGATGGTTGGTTGGTTGGTGGATGGGTATGGGGTGTATGACTGAAGGGGTGGATGAATGGTTTTTGGAAGGGAAAAAGTAAAAATTGAATAAATTATCTGGGGTGGATGAAATTTATGGGTGGATGGATGGGGGGTTTTATGGATGGATTAATGAATCAAAGGATGCATTGATAGATGGATGGATCGATGGATGGAAGGAAGGTGTATGGGGGTAGGCGTGAATGATGGAAGGATGGGTGGTTGAATGGTTTTGGGTGGTTTTGGGAAAGGGTAGTCCATCAAACATCCATCCCCTCCTCCCTTTTTCGTCCCTATCCCTTCCCCCCATCGCATCCCCTAATCCTTTCCCTCCATCATCCGCTCCCTCCATCTCCATCCATCCCTCCAAAACCCCTTCCCTTTAAACATCCCTATCCATCCATCCATCCCTCCATCCATCCAAACCCTCCATCCCTCCATCAAAAACATCCATCCATCAAAACATCCCCTCCTAAACCTCCCTCCCTCCCTCCACTGGATGGATTGTTGGATGGATGGATGGATGGATGGATGGATGGATGGATGGATGGATGGATGGATTAATGGATGGATGGATGTGTGAATGAATGGATGGATGGATGGATGGATGGATGGATGGATGGCTGGTTGGCTGGATCGGTAGATTAATAGATATCTGGAGGATGGATAGAGTAAGGATTGATGAATGATGGTTGGATGGGTGGATGAATTTGTTGCATGGTTGGAAAGAGGGATGGGTGTCGGTCTTGCTAGACGAATGGATGAATGGGTGGATGAATGGCTGAATGGTTGAAATAATGGATTGATGAATAGATGTATCGATGGATGGATGGATGGCTCTATGGATGTGTGGATGGATGGATGGATGGATGGTTGCATGGATGGATGGATGGATGGATGGATTGAGTGAATGATAGATGGATGAATGGATGGATGGATGGATGGATGGATGGATGGATGGATGGATGGATGGATGGACTAGGGATGGAGAGGGATGGGTGCATGATGACTTAATTGAAGGATAGATAGATGATTAATTGATAATTACGTATTCATGGATAATGGATGAATGGCTTGGTTGATAGATGGATGGATTGATGGATGGATGGATGGATGGATGGATGGATGGATGGATGGATTTATGGATAATCTGTTTGATGTATGGAGCATGAATTGATTCCTGGATTTGCAGGGATTGATGCATGCCTGCCTGCATGGATGCATGATGGAGTGATGGTTTATGGATTGATGTATGTTAGACGGCTAATGGATAGATGGATGGATGGTTGGTGGATGGACGTGGGGATGGATGAATAGATGGATGCATCAATAGATGGATGCATGGATGGTGCATGGCTGGAAGCATGGTTTTGTGAAGTTACTGGTGATGGACGGAGGGTGGATGGTTGCATGGATGGATGATTGGAGGCATGGATGGATGGATGATGGATGAATGGATGGTGGGATGAATGGATGGACGCACGGCTGGTTAGATGGTGGAAGAATTGGTGAATGGTTGAGTGGATGGATGGATGGATGGGTGGATGGATGAGTGGATGGCTGGGTGAATGGCTAGAGGGATTGATGGAGCCTTTCATGGATGGTTGAATTTTTGAATGGATGCATGGGTGGATGGATGGATGGATGCATAGATGGATGGATAAAAGGATGGATGGATGTATAGATGAATGTATGGATTTATAGATGGATTTTTGGATGCTTAGAAGATTAATGGGTGATGACTGGAGGATGGATGAATGGGGAGAGAGGAAATGTAGGGCAGGGATGGTTGGGTCAATGGATGGATCGATGCATGTATGGATGAATAAATATGTAGATGGACAAGTGGCTGATGAATATTTAATTGGATGCCTGGATGGAAGGATGGATGGTTGGATAAATGTTAGGTGGATGATGAATGGAGGATGGGTGAATGGGGATCGAATAATGCAGGAGATGGATTGATGGATGGGTCTATGGATGTATGGATGTATCGGTTGATGGATGAATGGATGGATAGATTAATAATGCGTGGATGGATGAATGTATAAATGGGTGGATAGATCGATGGATGGGTTGATGGAATGATGGATGGAAGACTGCACGGATGGATGGATAGATGGACAGGCATTTGGATGGATGGGAGGATGAATCTATGCCTGGACAGATGGATGACTGCATGCTTGCTTGCATGAATGAATGGATGATGATTGGATGGTTGAGGTATGGTAGATCGCTGATTGATGGATGGATGGAAGCATTGATGGATGGATGGACTGATGGATGGATGGTGGGGTTGATGGATGAATGGATGGATGGATGGATGGATGGATGGATGGATGGATGGATGGATGGATGGATGGATGGATGCATGGATGTATGGATGCATGGATGGATTCTGGATGGCTGGATGCATGGTTCTGTGAATGCATTGGTGATGTATGCTGGATGGATGGATGGACGTTTAGATGGATGAATGGATTAAGGGTAATTGAATAGATGAACTAGTGAATGGGTGATGGATGGATGGTGGAAAGGATAGATGGATGGATTGATGAATCGAAATATGCATTGAAGAAGAGATGGATAGATGGATGGACAGACGGAGGATGGATAGACGAAAGATTGATGAATGATGGTTGGATGGGTGGATGAATTTGTTGGATGGTTGGAAGGATAGCTGGATGGATGGATGGACAGATGGATGGATGGATGTAAGATGGATGGATGATTTGATGATTGGATGGATAGATCATGTGAGGCTCATGAATTATTGGAAGGATCAATGGATCGTTTGATGGAAGAATGAATGTTTGAAGGGATGTATGCGCGCATGGATGGCTGGATGGATGGATGGATGGATGGATGGATGGATGGATGGATGGATTGATGGGTCAATGGATAAGGGATGGATGGATTAATGTGTTAATGGTTGCATGAATGAGCGCATGGTTGGATGGGTTGATGGAATGATGGATGGATGACTGCACAGACAGATGGATTGATGAATGGATGGATTTATGGATGGAAAGATGCATCTCTGCCTGGACGGATGGATGACTACTGGCATGCGTTCATGGTAAAATGGATGATGACTGGATGGAAGGTGGTCTGATGGATGGTAGATGCTGATGGATGCATGGATGGTTGGATGGATGGATGGATGGATGGATGGATGGATGGATGGATGGATTAATGGATGGTGGATATGAGGATG